>JAMKCH010039838.1:0-22180 GCA_023653785.1 Ophioderma brevispina
TGAATCGATTGGCCCTATTGTTCACCTCTGTTCCCGGACTTTGACCACGGAGGACTATATCTCCTTTCACAAACTACCGTTAATCAGTGCTATGTCCGAACCGATTACAAATAGGTACATCGGCGTGAGGGGAGTTAGCAGATTTGTTTATTCCCCATCGGACATAGTTATAGCCGGTAATACTACACGTGTGACGCAGCTAATTGCTCTGTACTCCAGATAAAAGGTGCTTTATCCTCTGCATACCGAGCGGATTACTTGATCTCAACAGTGCTATATTTGCTCGAGTCAATGCAGGCAGATTTACAAACTGTGACAGCAGACAAAGTGGGGGTCAAAGTTCATCAAATTTGGATATTTTATTCATTTTCAATCAATGTGCAACTTTTGGACATGACCTACCCCATAGTAATTGAAAGGTATAATTAGACAATAATAACTGCGCCGAAATCAGTTGACTTCCTTCGCCGATATGCGTAACCATGTCCTTAGGCAAGCATCTTTCTCTCTTTGATCTCATGAGGTAAATGGTATTGTATCATTTTTTTATATGTTTTTGTGTATTAACCTTGCAATGTTTTGCAATTGTGCAATTTTTGCATGGCAGAATTTGAATATTATGCCACAATTTGTTATGTTGAAATTGCTTTGTTTTCATTTTTTATTTCCCCGCGTTCGAAACTTATGAGGACCAACGCGGAGTTCATACTACAAACTTGAATATAGCAAGTCGAATAAGTTTTTTTACGGATATATCGAACAAATGACACAAGCGATCACACGTGACCGAACATTATTTTTCCTTTCCCCATGACAAAATAACCATCTAGTGAACGTGGAAACTTTTTGGTTAGGTTTGACTAAAGGTTATTAAAATATCAATAAGTATAACAGATTGTTACATTGACAAAACAGCATTGGGTTGAAAGTAAAAATTTACCCGTTTTAGGTCGACGTGAAACGGACGAATGGTACTTGAATCGGATTCGATGACTTCAAAACATTTTGATTCCCTGTTTTTGGTCTCTATCCATAAAGAACTCAGGAAATGACGCATTTTAGTTATTGATTGACGCCCATTTTGGATTTTTCCGCATTTTTTCTCGCAAAACCAATATATTGGGGCAATCTACACGGCACGCAGATCCAGATCGTATCCAGATCTCGTATCAAGTTTGCGTCTACCCGGGCAACGGGCCAAACTTATCCAGATCTGCAACGCGTACACGGTGTGTACCGCTTGTTTAGTGTCGCTGCACTTTAAGCGCGTACTTTTAGGTTACTCGTTTATTATTCTCCATCACCACAAGGTTACGCGTAGCATACGTACCCTTTAAACGGTTCGTAAGGTCGCCGTACTTTCGCACTCACTGCGCCGTGAGAGTTCTATAAACGGTCTCCCCGGTATCTGGATCTCGGAGAAAAACGGATCCGATCTGGATCTGCGCTGGCCGTGTAGATTGCCCCATGTCTAGCAGATTATATAGGTTCCCAAGCACCCCTTAAAACTCTGGTGATTTTTGTCCTTTTTATACACTGTTAAAAATATCTTAAAAAAACTTTTTTTCCAACATAACCGTTAATAAAATAACATAAATACTATTGTAGCTTCATGAAAAATTCTTCAATTCATGAATAATTACATTGTTTAGATATGACCAAAACACTAAAAAAATGACATGCTGCGCGGACTGGACATTTCCAAAATAGTACAATCAAGCACCTTGTACTACTTCTGATGTTATTTAAAAAAAAAAATGAAAGTTGGTAGCAACGCTTTTTGATTTGAAACTTTTGTCTTTTTAAGAAATGTGTCCGTATTAGAATGGCGTCCATTCCGTCGTTGAGGAATGTATCAAATTGAAATGTTTCGGAAAACGTGTGTTGGGAAAATTTAACATGGCCATGTGTTTTAACCTAAAGATACACTTCGATTTTTTTCTTTATTGGTTTTCTTCAGCTTAATGGCTCTGAGTGTACAGATCTGTTACGCGTACACACCACCATTGCCCGCGCCATAGACTTTGTATGTAAATGATGGTCAGAATAATGGCTTATAACTCGAGTTCCCTTCGTTTTTTGGAAAATACGGATTATATGAACACAACCAGTAGAGATTTCTCTACACAGAATCAAAAATTGAGGATAACATGTTACGTTTAGATTTTTTATATATTTACTGATATTGACAGATTCCGTATTTTCGCCGGGTTCACTCCGACCTTCTGAATCATCGCTGCGCCTTGTGTGTTTTATACGCCGAATAATTAGATTCATGAACATTTCTTGCATCCACCACTACGCACATACCAAGTTTCATCAAACTTGGTCATTTTTTTTAAAATCAAATTTGGTCAACAAAATCACAGAATTACTAAGACTTCTCACAATTTATACCAAAGAGTACTACAGTCGTGATACACCTCGTACCGATATAGGCACTGGCCACTCTAAGGGTGTGTTAGCCCTAAGGAACAAATAAGTTTTTGTTTGCAAAAGGGGGACTGTTACTAAACCACAAGTATCTAAGGTACGCTTTTGTGTTCCGCAAGCGAGTTTTTTTACTTGTCATGCAAACCAGGAATGTGATTGGCATTTAAATTTTCAGGTCTTATACTTTTATTGGAGCTACTCTATAAGAGTCTACTTCAAATCATATGGTCGAATCGAAAGCTTGGAATAATTAGAAGTTCTGGATCCTCAAAAGTTTTGAATTTATGTCAGTAACTACGTCTTGTCCTACAATGAATGTTTCTGTCTACATCAACTTGAAAATATTAAATGGTGACATAACATTGGAGTGTATGTTTCAAAGTCAGTCACCTAATACATTTTCCATGACAAGACACATAATGTCCGAGCAAAAAAAAAACAAAAGCCCTGTAGCGACCATTGTGCAGTTCACTGAGCAATAGAGTCATTTTTTTTGCAGCCTACTTCAGCAGTTCCTCTAACGGACCTCTTGGATGTTTCCGTCCAGGGATACAGCATGTCCAGAGCCTTGGAACGCTTCTCTCCACTAACAAAATTTGCTGAAAATCGCCAACCATCAACTTGGTACAAACTTCAACCATGTAATTGATCTATTGTTGTAATTCTTGCAAGCAATACTTCATGCATGCAATACGTAGTATTGAACTTCCACTAAAAACAACAACTTTTGGAACCAAGATGTACCAGGAACCTTCAAAAAGTATTTACATCGGGGAGATTTATTTTGGTGTATTATACTGAGCTGCACAATTGACTAAAAATAAAAATTAAAGTTTACCAAAATAGACCCTGTGGAATATATAATAATAAGAGGCCAACTTTTTTGTACAGGGGGTAAGAAAATTTTATTTTTCGAATTGATTTAAAAGCTGTATTTATCGGTAGCACAGTGGGCTAACTCTCTAAGGCTTAAAAATGATATAGTTTTGACAACAATCTTGGACAAAAGTGTTGGCACACTTTTTCTTACCGTGCTGTAAAATCGCCTCCCTCTCCCCCGGCACAAGTTGAAACCTGAAAAATGTTGTTTACATGCAGAAGCTAATAATACTCAACATTGATCGGTGGGGGACGAGGGAGGTTTTAGGGATTAGCAAAGGCTTCAGCTTGATACCAAAAAAGTCAATTTTTCGTACATTCAAAATGGCCGAATTATGCCAATGTAAAGACTGATTTCCACAAGGTGTGCCAACTACTTTTGACAAAGATTTGCAGATCTGCGATCTATTACAATAGGCACATAATTATTCAAGGTCGTCGTTGGTAAGATGGTGTTCCAAACTGGTTTAAATCCTGTCCATTTGGTCACAACTAGATAAGATTCTTTGTTTGACAGTTCAATATAAGAAATAGAGTTATAACTAGTGACCTCCATAGCCCTAGTCACATTTGCATTCTAATATGCAACCAATATCATAAATGTGGGTCCATCAGCACCTTTTCCGGCTCTTTACCACAAGACGAACAATTAACAAACAAACATCGCTTTTAATAAAAAACGTTAAATTTAAAATTGTTACCCCATTGCGACCTTGAACCTATTTTGCCTCATAACAACTACTACTTCCAGATAGGGAAATAAAAACTTTGAAGTTATGAACATGCAGGTATACTTTGTTTGTTCATATTCAACCCTTTCAATGATTTTCACCCGCGTAGCTTGCCCCATACATTCTACTACTTGGTAATTTTTTGATATGTTTGCTTCAAAGTTTTCTCAATACAATGCTGCAGAAATAGATTCTGTGGCAATTAAGTCACGTTTTCCTATTTGCTGACCTGTGAATAAATGCCAATTTATTTAGAAACCTGAATTTTAGATTAATGTACATCATAATACAAGGGGCGCAGTTTATGGAATTATTGCCCCCGGCGGGAGCGCGGGGCTATAGATTTTGAATAACTTGACAGACATGGAGTTTTTTTGGTATTGCAAGATGAGAGCCTTGGTCATAACATTTTTTCATGAGAGAATATGAAAATGATGAACATTGCTAAAATTACTTATGGTTGTGATGAACCATGACATAACTATTTATGCAAACACAAGAGAGTTTCTGGAAAGTAAAATGATATCAGTGTGAGATAGATTGTATTTTTCAGTGTTTGGTTTTACAAATTTATCTGGGAATCTGTACAAGGTTCTATTTCCCTGTGTTTAAGTTGGGGTCAAATATCAGCTAGCCAGTTGGGCGAAGTGCCAACAGTGCCCGGTTAATACACAGCTCATAGTACTATAGATAATTGCATATTCAGAAAAATAGACAATTCTTGGCAGCTGACATCAGATATGAGGGTCGACTATTGAGATTCTACCGTGATCTTAACTTGAACAAGAATAAGGATCTTGAACACCACTTACGATACCACTATTTATACCATAATCAGGTTTCAGTCCAAGTCACCCTACAATCCAATTTTTGCTGAAAAATGTTATTTATCTCTCAATTCTTGGCTATTTGGATTTGTTTTAATATTCTGCCATTGCGCGGGGCATACATTGGTGCCCAGCACCAAAAAGTTTCTTGTTATGAAGTAAAGTAAGTACTTGTGGTGCGTCTCACATGCAATTTTCTCAGCATAATCCATGAAGTGATAAGGGATATCACGTGCTTAATATCATTAAAACTCTGCTTTGACACCAATCCGTAAAAGGGCGTGCCCTATGATGTCATTAATTCTTAGGGGCAACCCCTTCATGAAATTGTTTCACATAACCCATAGGAAGGTTTATGCCCCAAGTTTCATTGCTTTTGTCCAGAAGTGAACACGATATTGTGAAAATTATTTACTTCACGAGACTGAAAATAGTTAATACGTAACTACTCTATTCAATGATTTTTATAGTACTCAAAATAGGTAAATAATGTGATCGATTTGTTTTTAAAAAAATGGTTATCTAATTGTTAACTTTCCACAGGATTGTAAATAAAAAGTACTTGGCACCCCTTTGGATTTGGATTCATCGAGAAAATGAAAAACAAGGTTCACGTCCATCGACTCTAGTGATCGCCCCCGAATTTTGAAATGTGTTAGACAGTTGCCAAAAATTTTTTGTTGCAGTATTTGATGAAAGATGAACAACATGATCCCCCATTTTAAAGAAATCAGCACAATATTAAGATTTACCTTCGGTTGATGGACATTGACCGGTGACGATTTTGGTTTATATCTGCGTAAAAATAGCTTGTAGGCAGTTTAAAAAACTAAACCTTTTCTTATCCTTTTAAGGCAAACACTTGGGTTACCCTTTTACTGGCAATTCAAGATTTTCATTTTTGACCCAGCTGTATTATGGATTTACCCCTCCAGGAACAAAATTCATTTGTAGTAGTATAGATATACCGGCGGGATTATGTTGAGAGGTTATTTTTTTAAGGATCTGGGAGTAAGAAAAGGCAAAAAAATTGTGAGGTTGGTGATTAAAAATACAACGAACAAATAATGAAAATTGTGACGTACCTTAGGAAATCTTTCACACCCGCTGGTGGCCATTTTTTAACTCCATTTCACTTCCACTTAATCTCCCTGATTCAGTTCAATTTTGCCTCCGTGGTGATGTTTGGTGGACGGTTTCTACCACTGGATATATTCGGTCGTACTTAGAATATCCCGCAGATGCTTTTTTATATCAGGGTACATTTCATTTCGATGGCAAGACCTGTATTTGTCAATATACATATCAGATATGAATGTAATATATACAAGTTGAGGGCTTAATAAAATTTGCTATTACAAAACCACTAGATTGTAAGTTCTATTCCAATCTATAATTTATTTCGATCCGATTTCCACCAGAACCCTTACTGTTCCCTTCATATTTCTCTCAAAATCTTAAATTCAAGCAAATAACCCAAAGGTTAATTTTGTCAAATTCTTAGAAAGAAAGGAAAAGGAGAATCGTTGTAATTCGTTCGATATATGGGTCTGGTCTCACCACTTAAAGCCTGCCAAAATTCCTTGTAAATTGTTTGCGTTGCTTCTTTTCTAATGTATTCATTTTCTAGTGTTTATATGGTGTGTTCCAAAAGATTGCACCAAATTCAGAAAAATATTCAAATTAAAAAGAAAACAAATAGCCGTTATATGCACTGTGACTGTCACTGATGGAAAACATCAAGAGTTCACCTGTGTGGAGATGTGAAATTAAAAAACGTAACTCCGACAAAAAACCATATTGACGATTGTGTACAATTCGTCAGTCACGGCAGCAAGGCCATCAATGGCATGAGTTATTGCATTACGACAGAAAATACAAAATGCGAATTTCTTCAGATACGACCGAAATTGCAGTAAGCTAGATACATATGGTTCGTCAGGGGGGAACTCGGGGGACGAGGCTGTGGAGCACGAAAGCCCTTAAAGGGCGGTGCTATATTGGCTGCCATCTTGAAAGTTGGAAAAGGTTCATTACAGAGAAATGCAAATAAGGGTTTCTAGTGATCTAATACAGACGCTAGAATCAGGCAATCTACACTGCTAAAATGTGAAGAAACACTGGGACGTGTCTTGATGTGTAAAATGCGTTCTAGAGGTGGGAATCACTCGACAGAGTGTGTTCTCTTGTACCAGGATTTTGAACACCCGCAGAACATATTTTAGGTATTCAGGATAGTTTGTATAGCATAAAGAGGGATATGAAAGAGTTATGATCAATCTAATGGATTCCTAGCTCATATATGAATTTTAAGTACCATATTGGATTTCTGTGGCCAATGCAATGATCAATTAACATACTATACTTTCTCCAGCTTAAAAAACACCGGAGTACCGCCAAACATTTCTCTATAAGAAATATTCAGAGATTTTTTAGTGGTTTGGATATGGAAGCAGCCATAATGGATTTCATAAATGCCACTGCACCAAATTTGCACACCCTCCCAAAAAAATGATTTGGACTTATCCTAATCAACTAAAATCTATCATAGAAAACGTTCTATAATCCTTTTCCATCCATCGGGCTGTGTGCGCAAAGTTCCACCTGACTAATAGGATTTGTTGCCCCAGCAATCGGTCCAAACAAATCATAAGGCAAATAGGGCGGGGAATTCGAACCTATGTTGTATAACATGTTGTCTGTGTCCTGTGATTTGTTTTGACCGATTGCCGGAATCAAATCGTCTATTATGTGGCACTTATACAGCGAAGGGGGGGGAAGTTACTTTGTGATTTAAAGTGATGGTAAACTCCCGATTGATTAATAGATTTTCATTAGGATTGTTAAATATTAATATAATAATATAATAATTACTGGAATTTGTTATAAAGCGCCTAATGCCAAAGGATACAAGGCAAAGAGAAAAATATATTGGAAAAGAGAGAGATGAGTTTTGGGACGCCTTTGTGAAAGATGCTTGAGTGGAAGGCCATTCTTGTGGAGTATTGGGTACGCGCATTCCACAGCCGGGGCACCGCCCAAACATAGAGAAGCCTTCACCAGCCTGCTTGATGAGATTTTCTGAAACCCCACAGACGTGTGCACTTGAGAGCGGAGGGAGGGAATAGGTAGATTTCCTGAGATTGAACAGAGGAGAGAGGTAACCAGGTGATGGAATTTCTCATGATTTGTGAGAACAGCACAGCGTACGAAATGAAGCGTGGGGAAACCCGGTAAACCCATGTTGTAGTTCATGAAGTAGGGGAGAGATGTTTGAGTATTGTTTTGGCTCTTGAAGATCAGTCTAGCAATTTGTTTTGCAGACGTTGGAGGAGTGTGAGATTTTTCTTGGACACAACATTGAGGACCGAGCACGCCATAGTCCAGCCTGACAGAACTAGAGCACGAACAGCACTGTGACAAGCATTGAAAATCACCAAATATCTTTCTTTATCCGGATGAAAATTTGCGGATATGCCAGTTGATTGAGAACTACCAAAAGAGATGAGAATGTGATTCGGACATTGTCAAGGAAGCAGCTCAAAAATGACACCCAATGTTTTAACCCGGGTTGGGTAGTTGGAAGGGATTTCAAGGCCATCCAAATCGAAAGCCTGATGGTGAAGGTCATAATGTGAAGGAGAGGAGGATAATGAAGAACTCTATTGTCTGGTACTCATAAGTTTGTATGTTAATCATCCAAGATTTTAACTCATTGACACAGCACGAAGCTTAAAAAGAGCACAAACAGCATACCGGGGCGGGCGGGGATCAAAGATAGAATACAATCTGCCACTCATTGCATATATATGATAATCAATAGAAAAAAAGTTTAATTAAACAAGCCACAAAACATTAAATGGTTCCCTGTAGTCCTTGGGTATGCTAAGATTAATGGTACTTCTACATGAATTGAACGCAGGGGTTTCTTCGGTTCTGATTTCTGGCACACTTGTGCGTAAACCTTCTGTATGGGCATAACATGCGATTCAGTGATATTACTTCGGGTCACGGCCAGAGAAAAAGGAAAAACCCAGTCCGCCTTCACTTGGTATCAGCCGACTTCTTAACAAGAAGCGCCAAGGTATTGGTTTGACTATTTAATACAAAGGGTTAGATTTTGGTTGGACCATAATTATTGTGTCCATGCATCCTGACTTCACCTGCCCATAACAATTGCCGATAAAGTGCATATATTCAAGTTCAGTAAAAGGTGAGGATTAGGGCTCTATGATGAATCTAAGTACAAATTTGTTTCCTGATAAAGATCGAAACTATACAGTTGATAGAGTGCAACTATTATTTCTGTATGCGCGATACGTTGATTGGGGGTATGCAATATTGCAAAGCCAAACCATTTTTTCCACCCGAATGGATTTCAATAAAGAAAACCCGGCTGCTTGCCTGGATGGCACGCGATGGCACACGATATTTGTTGTACAACTGTCACTTTGTGAGTTTTTGTTGTATGCGCTAGGTCAAACATATAGAAGTCAAAAATTTCAGACGAAGAAAACGTAGAACATTTCAGTAATCCTATTCCAACTATAGAGGCATTTGTCTTGGGGCTTAGTTGTTTGAATAATAATCATGCTAACAACAGCAAGTGGCGATGAATATGAACTCACCCCCTACTTGAGTTGCCAAGAGTTCAATAGTCTTTTAAATTTGCAAATTACTGAGTCAAAGCGGCGAAACTGTTGCTTTGTTCTCGCAGCTTCTTCCACAGTATCACTGTTCATGTGAAAAAATACCTTTGCAAATAAAGCAAATGTATTGTGTGTGGGCGTAGCATTTACTAAATATTCAAGGTAATTCGTGATCCACAGCCTCGTTCCCCGACTTACCTAAAAAAACGAGCTGTTTGGGAGGGCGGGCTAGTGTAGTGGCTTATCCACTCGCCTTTCACCAATGCGGCCGGGTTCGATTATCTGCGAAGCCCGTGTCGTATGTGAATTTGGTTGCCCATCCATACCCATCCTCGCAGGTTTCCTCCGAGGTTTTCTCCTGCATCTAAAATCGGACTTCTTTCCATTAAGCCTTCCTTGTCCTTGTGGATTTACTCGATCGTTTTGTTGTAGTAGCCTAAGGTGCTACACAGCGGCGCCTTGAGCACTTCGGTGGATTTGTCGCGCTTTATAAGAATGTTACTTATATCATCTGAACCGTTGGCCTAGTATGTGTGCCTAATCTTACATGCTTATTCGGTGTTCTCTAGAAGGAATTTGAAATTTTGTATTTTCTGTCCAAAAACGGACAGAATTTTCAGCTTCCTGAGCTCTACGGTTGCTGCCTTGTTTCCCACAAGTTCCCTGGGATCTGGAGGAAAGCACATGTTGTGGCACTCCTGGAGCCTGGGAAAAATCTATCCAATCCCAAGAGCTACAGACCAATATCACTCCTCAGGTATTGTAATTAAAAAGTACAGGGGCTCCATCACCACGAAAGGCGGGATGGGGGGCGAGAGATGAAAAATGACAACAAACAAGGTCATTGGCAGCGACCTCTTATGATCGCCGAATTTAGAAAATGTGTGAGACAGTGAACAATGTTTTTTGTTGCCGTCTTGAGAAAAGAGAACAACATGATTCCCATTTTTTAAGAAACAGAACACTATAAAGATTTTAACCTTCGGTGGGTGAGATGACTTTGACGATTTTGGTCTTATATCTGCGTAACCAAAGCTGTAGGCAGTAAAAACTAAACCTTTCTTACATTTTGAGGCGACACTTTTGGGTTACCTTTTACTGCAATCCAGCATTTTTCATTTTGGACACAGCTTATAGGATTTACCCCCCCCCCCCCCCCCCCCGGAGACAAAATCGCATTTTAGTTAGTATCGAGATACCGACGGATTAGTAAGGTATCTTTGAAAGCGATTATATAGGAGTAGAAAAGACAAAAAATCGTGCAGGTTTGTTGATTAAAAGTACCAAAAGACAAATAAGAAAATTGTGACGACCTTAGAAAAATCTTTCACACACGTCTTGGTAGCCATTTTTTTACACTCCTTTAAATTCCACTTCATCTCCCTGATTCAGTTCAAATGTTGCCTCCGGGTGGTGATGTTTTGACGTTTATACCACGTTGATTATCTCGGTCTGTATTAGAATATCATCGATGCTTATTCAGGTACATGTCATTTTCAAATGGCACGACCGTATTTGTCAATATACATATTCAAAGGAATGACTATATACCAGTTGGGTGTTTAATAAATTTGCTATTCAAAACCACTAGATTGTAAGTTCTCTTCCAATCGATAATTATTCGATCGATTCACCTGAACCCTACTGTTTCCTCGTCATATTCTACAAAATCTTAAATCAAAGCAAATAACCCAAAGGTTTAATTTTGTCAACAAATTCTTAGAAAGGAAATGGAAAAGGAGAATCGTTTGTGGTAATTTTCGTGATATATGGGTCTGGGTTCTCACCACTTAAAGCCGGACCAAATCCTGGTTAAATGGTTTGCGTTGTTTTTTTTGAATGTATTTGTTTTTTTTTTTTTTTTTTTTTTTTTTTTTTTTTTTTTTAAATTCAGAAAAATATTTTCAAATATTAAAAAGAACAATAGCTTCGTTATATCCACTGGACTGTGTCTGTGAAAAAAATCAAGAAAAAAGGTTACACATTTTGTGGATGTAAAATTAAAAACGTAAATCCGACAAAAACCATATTGACGACGGCGGTTGTACAATTGTCCACGTCCACGGCAGCAAGGCCCATCACTTGTCATGATTATTGTCATTAAGGCTCCGTTACGGACAGAAAATACAAAAATTGCGAATTTTCTTACAGATACGCCCGAATTTTGTACGTAAGATAGCGTACATGTGGATTACTCATGTTAACGGTTCAGATGATATAAAATCTAACACTATTTAGGTAGTGGGGGGACGAGGCTGTGGATCACGAAATGCCCCTCTAAACGGGCGGCTTAATATGGCTGCCATTCTTGAATTTGGAAAATGTCATTTACAGAGAATACGGGGTTTCTAGTGATCTAATATCAGGACGCTAGAATCATGCATCTACACTGCAAAATGGGAAGAACACTTACGTGTTAAAAACTCGCAGAGTGTGTTCAATTGTACCAGGATTTTGAAACACCCGCAGAACATATTTTAGGTAGATCGGAGTATTTTTGTATATCATATAGTATACTGAAGATGTTTGATGGGGGGGGGTTAATTCTAATTGAAGTACTAGCTCAGTCTGGCTTTTGAGCAGTCAGCCATTGGATTTTTGTGGCAAAGCAAGCAATGATCACAATAACAGTATAATTACTTTCTCCCGCCTTCCTTAAAAACACAAGAGTACCGCCAAACTTAATCTCTAAAGAATATTCAGAGATTTTTAGTGATTTTGAACCACCCCCAAAAATGATTTGGCTTAGGCTATAAACTCTAAAAAATCTATCATAGAAAAAGTCTATACCCTTTCCATCCATTCGGGCTGTGTGAGCAAAGTTCCACATGACTAATAGGGATTGGTGCCCAGCAACGGGTTTTCCAAACAATCATAAGGGGCATAAGGGCGGGGAATTCGAACCTATGTTTTAAACATGTGTCGGTGTCTGTGATTTGGTTTGACCCCGGGGGGTGGTGGGTCCTCGACCAAAAATTGGGTTACAGGTGTGCGTCCGTCGGGTTCAAAAAAATTTCAACCCATGGTTATAGTGACCAGTGTACAAATATGTATCGACATTTATATAGTTGGTCCCGAATTTCGACCCTTTCTATAGTTTTGGCCTTTGAACTTTTGCACCATTGTCATAGTAATCTTAGCAAATCGGCCCATTTTCATAGTTAACTTTTCCGAAAATCGAAAATCGACCACATATTCATTGTGATTTTACCGAAAATAAAAAAAATTGACCCATTTTCTAGTTAAATCGGCGACACCAAAAATGAAAAACATGGACCCATTTATAGTAGCAATGACCAAACAAATGACCCCTCAATATAGTTAGCATGGTGGGAAAACGATCCATTGTTATAGGGAAGGGGTGTGAAAATGTGACCCATATCGGCGCACATATGTACCTACCCTTTTCCACGATGAGTAACCCCCGGGGTTTTGGACCGATTGCCGGGAGGAAACAAAATCGTATTATGTGCAATTTTCTACAGCGAATGTGGTGTAAAGTATTCACTTTGATAAAAGTGATGGTAACTTCCCGATTAGGATTAATAGATTTCATTATGATTGTTATAGAAAAACAGTTCAATTTAAACAATGCCACAAACCTACGGTCCCCCTGTAGTCCTTGGGTATGCTAAGATTAATGGGATTCTACATGAATCTGAACGCAGTGTGTTTTCTTCTGGTTCGTATCTTCTGGCACCACTTGTGCAGTAACCTTCTGTATGGGTAACATGCGATTCAGTGATATTACTCCTGGTCACGGCCAGAAAACCCCTCGCTTCACTGTATGAGCCGATTAACAAGAATCGGCAAAGTAAATTGGTGACTATTTCATACAAAGGTAGATTTTTGTTGACCTATAATATGTGTCCAGGTCTTATCTGCATTCCACTTGCCATAACAAAACCTGCGACTAAAGTGCATATTCAAGTTCAGTAAGGTGAGAATTAGGCTCTATGATGAATCTAATTACAAAGTTTGTTTCATGATAAAGATCGAAACTATCACCAGTGTATAGAGTGTAACTATATTTATGTAGGCGCGATACGTTGATGAGTGTAAATGCAATTTCAATGCACATTTTCCACCCGTGGATTCAAAAGAAAACCCGGATGCTTAGCCTGGATGGCACAGCGATGGCACACGATATTGTTGTACAACTGTCACTTTGTGAGTTTGTTGTATGCTAGGTCAACATATATAGAAGTCAAAAATTTCAGACGAAGAAAAACAGTTTAAGAACATTTCAGGAATCCTATTCCAACTATAGAGGCATTTGTCTTGGGGCTTAGTTGTTTGAATAATAATCATGCTAACAACAGCAAGTGGCGATGGGACTATGAACTCACCCCTACTTGAGTGCCAAGAGTTCAATAGTCTTTTAAATTGCAAAATTACTGAGTCAAAGCGGCTGAAACTTCTGTTGCTTTCGGTTCTCACTAGCCCTTTTGCCGTCGCACCACGCAGTTCTTTGTTCACTTTTCTGAGCTCATTTGTGTGCAACAACATCCACGTTTTGCGCCTAGGATATTGGATGACGCGGAGAACCATTCAATATGGTATTGGTTGTTCCTTGCCCTGGTTGATCCCTTCTCTTGTTTGCATTGACCTACTTCTACCTAATTTTGGCTATTCCAGGTATTCGTGTGAATCCACAGCCTCGTTCCCCGACTTACCTAAAAAAAAACGAGCTGTTGGAAGGGCGGGCTAGTGTAGTGGATTATAACTCGCCTTTCACCCAATGCGGCCGGGTTCGCTTATTCTGCGACGCCCGTGTCGTTACGTGAATTTGGGTTGCCATTCCATAACCCATCCTCGCAGTTCCTCAGAGGTTTTATCCTGCATCTAATCGGAAACTTATTTCCATAAGCCTCCCTTGTCCTTGTGGATTTACTCGATCGTTTTGTTGTCTAGCCTAAGGTGCTACACAGCGGCGCCTGAGCACTTCGGTGGATTTGTCGCGCTTTATAAGAATGTTACTTATATCATCTGAACGTTGGCCTATGTGTCCTAATCTTACAATCTTATTCGGTGTTCTCTAGAAGGAATTTGAAATTTTGTATTTCTGTCCCAAAAACGCGACAGGAATTTCAGCTTCCTGAGCTTACGGTGCTGCCTTGTTTCCACAGTCCCTGGGATCTGGAGAAAAGCACATGTTGTGGCAACTCCTGGAGCCTGGGAAAAATCCATCCTCCCAAGAGCTACAGGACAATATCATCCTCAGCCGTATCTACAAATCTCTTGGAACATCTAATGCTCAACCGTATCGCACCTGGTTGATACACGAACACTTCATACCAGAACAAGCCGGTTTCGGTCAGGCAAAATCAACAACAGCAGCAGCATACATCGACGTGGTGTTTCGAGAAGGGTTGGTAACCAGAGTCGTGTTTGTCGATCTATCAGCGCTTATGCCACTGTTAAATCACAAATGCTTACTCCATAAGATTTTGGAAACTCGCAAGGACATCGCTTGACTGAGCTCATCAAAGGACTGCTTGCAAACAGGAGTTCTTGTTCAGTAAGGAGCGAGAAGAGCCGATGGCGTAAGAATGGACTACCACAATGGAGCGTGCTCGCACCTTTCCTGTTCAACATCTACAACGACCAACCTAGGAGTGCGGAACTATCGTTTTATCTATGCAGGACGATAGTGGATGGAATATTAGCGCACAAGATTCAGACTTCACAGTTGTGAAGAGAGACTCTCCAAGCTTTGGATGAACTCACCTTATTATGAGGAAAACCGCCAAAGTGCTAATCAATCCAAGACCCCGGGTGTGTGCTTTCCATCTACGCAACGTGAAGCCAACGTCAGGTTTAAAGTCAACTGGTCTGGAAACACAAACTGTGATATCCTCTTCCTTCGACGCACTCTCTCTATTATAAGACCCGTCAAGAAGACGAAGAGTTAAGTATGCAATAACATCTGGAACAAACTAACGGGCACAAGAGAATTTTGATGTAGCATGGGACTGTAGTGAGATTGTGCGTCTTCCTTTTTGTAGATTCTTTTTTTCTCTCAAGCAAACGGAGAATCCACAGTAACGCAAACAAAAGAAAGAAGAGTTGGTACTCGAGCCTGATCGGTTAAGTGTTAGTATGTTTGTAAAAAAAAGAAAATTTAGTTATGCTTTACTTAAACAGTTTAATATTTTGAATAACATACTTTTAGTCAGCAGATTTGATAGGTTCATATGCACTGCCTTACGTCTAAATTCTAACATGATAAGCACAACTATGCAATCTTCTTCAAGAATTCTGATGGTAACCAAAATCAAATTGTACAAGGGGTACATGTGGAAGCGTCTGGATGAAAAGGGATCAATCGTATAGATTTGCACATGCATGTATTCCTCTAGTAAAAAACGGTTAGAATCGCGTCCCCACTAGAGTTGGAGTGGATCTGCGCAGGGGCTGAGAGGACTAAATTTGGATGTTGCACCAAACAAAAACTCAGCAGTGGCCTTACTTAAAAATTATATAACGTTGGAGAAATGAATACTGAAGCAGGGGATTATTCCATGTGGTATAGTGGCAGGACAGAAATGGTTCTGTAGATGTTACTCTTGGCTTGAGGGCGGGGGTGATGGTGATATGAATATGGCGAGATCTCTATGTATTCTGGTATGAATGGTGAGGTATTTGATTTGCACAATATCACTAAGCCATGGGAGAGATTTATAAAGCATACATAGGACGTAAATAAGTCCTTCTTGAACTCCAGGATGGCAATTTAGAGCTTCCAGCATAGCACTAACGCTAGCATTCCTGGTGTATTGTTTAAAACACATTCTTGAAGACAATCCTGTATGCTTTCAAGCTTTTTTCTTTTACTCTTCAGTAAATGGTGACCAACCCACAAAAACGCCAAATTCAAGCGCTAGGCCGTACCAGGGACTTGTAGAGACGAGACTTACTCATCTGCTGCAAGAATTTAAAGTTGCGTCGGAATAACACCCAACTGTTTGTTTGGCACTCGTAGTGATTTTATTAATGGGTGCCAGCTACAGGATGTCACTGAAGATGAGACCAAAGTACGGATGAGTAGATTGTTGTCCGGAGAGGTGTGCCTGTTGATGTTGTAGCTATAGATGATAGGGTGGTCTTTTTGGGTGTCATGTTTGCATGACAAAACATTATCTGCAGTAAATTTCATTTTCCATCATCTCCCATCTGCATAAGGCATCAAGGTCTTTCTGAAGCGTGGCAGCATCCGCAGTAGATTTTATTTCGCGGTATAGTAAGCCATCATCCGCAAAAAAGGCCTGTCCGGGAGATGGAAACTATGAGGTAATCATTCACATACAAGAAGGAAGAGTAAGGGCCCAAGAACTGTGCCTTGTGGCACTCCGGCGATTGACGCCAGCCGTAGCCAGACTCCTCACCATCAATGACAACTTTTTGAGTACGTGTAGTTAAAAAACGTGAAATCCAGTTAAGTAGGTTTACCAGGTATAGTATTTAAAACTTTATTTATCAGGGTTACTCAAATCAGTTATACAAACTGGTCTACCATGAGGACCCTGATATTATACAAATTATTGACATGCTCATGAGGGAAATGGGGCAAAAGAACTACCGAGGTGACTGAGACCGTGGGCCTATATTTTCCGAGACCGAAGGTCGAGGGAAAATGTAGGCCCACGTCTACAGTCACCGAGGGGAGGTTATTTGGTACCATTTCACGAATATACGGAGTCAATATTGTTTTATATAAAAAAACATATAAAATATTTCACTCATTTGAACAAAAACTTGCCAAGGTCTCGTTTCAAGAATCGGCTGCCACCCATGCACCGCAACTCCATTCACATGTTCATGATGAAACTCAAACGCTAGTCAGTCTAGTCATGGTTCAATCCAATCCGCGGCTTCTCTAACTACAAATTTCTCCAAACTGCTCTAGACATTCAGATTTGTTTTACGGTATTTATCTATGTCTACAGCATTGATAATTTCTCATTTTGAGTCAAACAATCACAGAAATTGCCCCAACGGGAACATTATTATCACGGTGTATCAAATCAGAAGAGGGCAGTGTCAGAGGTCAATCCACCGTTGAGGGGGGCATGGGCGATGCCAGATTACCATGCGGGAAAAAAGTTACCATTTAAAAATGAACTATTTCCCGTTGAGGGGGGAAATAGTAGCTTGTTATGGTAACTTTTTTCCATCCGTGAAATTTTGGGGAATAGTCTCAAATATATGATGTCATGTGATATAGTATCACCAATCAAAGGACAGAAAAATTTTTATTGTGTTAATTAAAACCTATAAATTACAAGTGGAAAACTAATAAACATTGATACATGTATGTACAAAAAACAATGAATTTGTGTGATAATGTTGGAAACAGGTTAATTAGAGCAGCATAAAAATAATATTTCCAAAATCAAGGTTGCCTTAAAATACATAAACATACAAGGAAAAAGATACAGCAGTATCATTGGAACAAACTGAAATAAATTAAAACAGCAAAGCCTAAAAACAAGATTCAAAACACAAATATTGAAAAAGTGTTAACAGTCATATCTGAAAAATTTATGCGGACATGTGGTGGAAAGATTATACCACATTGAAGCACCTCTGAATTGGAATGTCCGTTTGCAAGGTATGATACTCCAAGTAGATATGACGAGTGTATTACATGATTGGCTAGAGTATATTTGGGGGTGTGAATATTAGAAAGTAAAAAGTAAATGGTGATGATAAGTAAAGAGGACATCATTTTGAAGACATTTAAAGGACAAGGAGAAGAATAGGTTTGCTCCACTCGTCACTATTTATCCCAGCGAAGGTTGCTCATCATATCACAAATAGGTGTAAGAAATTTTGGTCAGGCAGAAAGTAGCACAGCGCCAGTGTGTTTTGAGAATTTGCAAGGGGAATTGCTAAGTTCAAAATTGCAGATTGACCAAACTGGAATGCAGTAATGCAAAGTGTGGAAAAATCAAGGCCTTGGCAAGCAGATTAAGAGTAGCTGAGGGGGGATAAAACGTAAAACCCTGATACCACCAATCTTTAAGAAAAAATAATGGAGATATAATCAATAGGATTATACCAAGTAAGTTTGGATCGGAAAATCGGACACCCAAGTACTTAAACACTTGTCGGACTCTATCAATAGTGTCCTGACAATCGTAAGAGGCCAAAGTTTGAAAATTGCTCAAAACCATGTTTTGTACACAATCATGTATTGGTTTTCTTAATATTAAGATAGCTTGTTGGCTTCAAAACCAATGGCGCCACATATCAGCAAGTTATCATTCCTATCAATTTTGGCAGAGAATTTGAGTCGGATGAGCTAAAACATAGAGGTGTCTCATCAGCGTACATGGACCACTATTTGCAATTAATAAACAATAAGGAGAGAGTGGAATGTAAATATAATAAACAAAGGACCCAAAAGATTGTCCTTGTGGTATGGCCAATATGATTATTTCTAAACAAAATGGGGAGTGGATAATATTTACCGCTTGAGTCTACCACCTTAGATAAGATTGAACCAATCAAGAGTAGTACCAGTGACACCAAAGTTTTGGGAGTTTTTGAAGGTGAAGGTTGTGGTTTACAGTGTCAAATGCCTTTTTAAGTCAAGGGAATAAGGCCACAGTTACTTTACCCGATTCATATATTTAAATATGTAGTCCGAAAAACTCAATGGAGAGTGGTGGTAGTAGAATGCTTGTGCCTAAACCAGATTGGCCTGAATTTAAAGTTATTTTCAGTCAAACAAATGTAAAAGCTGGTTTGTTGAACAGCACGTGCAAATAATTTTTGAAGAATTGGCAAAAAAGATATAGGCCTAATAATTGTTAAACATCAGATTTGTCACCATTCCTTTAAACAAGGAGGTAACTTGGCATGCTTCCAATCATCTGGAAAAGTTTGATTGTACCAAAGAAAGGATTAAATATGTAGGCCAGTGATTTACAGATAATAGGTGCAGCCAAGTCAAAAAGCTTAGTATTAAAGGTACCAACGGACCAGGTGATTTTTTGCTGTCCATTTTACGAATTTCATCAGAACAAACTCTGGGTCACATAATCAAAAAATAAAATGGAGTATTGGATTTTGTCATTGCAAAGGTTTTTAATTATTTTATAAAAATGTATAGTTTTTTTTATTTAGGTGGTAAAATTTGATGTGAAAAATCATTTGAATTTATCAGCAAAACATCTATCGTTATATTGGAATTGGTTTCGAATGCTCATTAGGTTTATTGTGGAGGGTATTAAAATTTTTTTAATGTTGACCATTAATTTGTTAGCATCAATTGACATATCATTATGGCAATTACTACAAAGTAGCTTTTTTCAGATACTTATTCATATTATTTGTGGCCTTATTTTCTAACATCCTAGCAGGTTTTCCCAATAATCTGCATATTGGTTTTATGGGCCTTTTTATAGAAGTAGTCCCTCTTCTTGTTAAATCACATGAAAATCCTTAGTTGATCCATTCAGGAAGTGGTGAACCCTTAACAAGTTTCTCTTTTATTGTGTGCATGGGTTTATTTCACATCCATTATTGAAAACATGTCAGTCCAAACATCAAGTCATCAATAACAGCATCATGATTGAAACTAATCCCAATTAGAACTTTTAATAGCATTAACAAAATCTTTATCATAATTTATTAGCGACGGGTAATAATTGTTTTTACGGAGGGGACTTTACTTTCCTATTTTTACGAAATAAGTATATTAGTGGGTGGTCCACTGAGCCCAGGGACTATGAAACCACCTGGAAGAGGAGATTGCGATCTGGATTAGTAACAGAAAGGCTAGATCAAAGTTAGTTTTTGGATTTTTCCGTTTATTCTTTATATTTCCTTGATGAGCTGATGTAAATTACTGTTGCCTGGCACATGTTATTAATCTTCTGAGTGCATGGCTTACGGTAATGTCAAGATTGTAAAATCCCCCAAAGATATAATCCATCATACAAATTAGTTTACATTCCTGAATTCCAAAAGGAAATCTAAATCTATTAAGTAATCACATTTGGCATTTGGTAACTCTATAACAATACTAACTAGGAATAGGTTTTTGATTTGGAAGGTTAATTTCCAAACCACATAGCTTACGATAATTATTGTCACAAAATTAGTAACTTAGTATAAGATATACCCTTTTTAATAACCATAATTATTAATACCCCCCATGCTACATACCTTCTTCCAGGCCTAACATAGAATACCATCAATTTTACATCCCACTGTAATATAATTACATTCAAAGGTTCTGTACACAAAAAAAAACATCAAATTATCATGAAGGATGAAGTAAAGTTTCAAAGTGTCAGCTTGTTAGTAAACTATGAATATTGAGGTGAGCAAACTTTAAAACCATTCTCAAATGGTAGCAATTGAGATCATATACATTATCACCAAAGGGGTAAAGCTCATCTAAAACATTAACCGAAGCAAAGCAAAACTATCACACCACCCAATTAGTTGATTGGTTATTTACGTCAATCCAGTTACTGAAAATTTAAGTCCATCATTAGTACAGGCATAGCATTTTTGGTTACTCTGAGAAGGTTTAAAGCGCTGAGCCAGGAATGGTGGTGGCTTGGTCTTATGCAGATTACGGGTTAAAAAACACAATCAACACAGGAAGATGGGGAACTTATTTTATAGAAGATGCATGTACGTGTAAATTATGGATATCCATAATGCCTCAGCTTAAGAAGAAGTCTTTGATTGTGGGGGGGGGGTACAGGACGGTCGAACGCTTTTGAGAAATCAAGCAAACTGCGTCCACTTGATTTCCTTTTTCGACAGATTTTGCTATGTCGTCCACAGTGAGAAGGAGTTGGGTATCACCCCCGTTGTTTTCTAAACCCATGTTGACAATCTGTGAGAATTTGGTGACGCTCGAGATGAAACATAATATGACGATGGATAACATGTTCCAGAACTTTGCACAGGACATTAGTCAAAGATATTTGTACGGGAGTTACTAACTCGCTCCGATTCCCTTTTTAAAAACTGGGGCAGTCGTCCAATCAGTAGGGAGTTGGCCACAACTAATGGATTGATTAAAAAGTGCAGCTAGAAGTGGAGCAAGCTCAGTACTACATTCCTTTTGAGAATACGATTTGGGTATGTTGTCCTGGACCCATGCTTAGAAGCGTTTAATATCAATGCAAAGTTTCTGGATACCTGCGGGGTTTCTATTTCCAACAATCATATATCAGGATAGTCCTGCTTCACACCGCTTGGGATAGATGATGTAGATTCCTGCGTAAAACACACTTGAAGAAGGAGTTCAAGATATTGCTTTCCTTTACTATCAGACACTGTGTTGGTTAACCATCTTCAGTGGCTAAACCCCAACATTATCTCTCCGCTTGGATTTTACGTACTTCCATAACTTCTTGGGGTTGAGATGTAGGTCTTCATGCAGCATATTTGCGATGTAACGTCGATAGCATCATTGAGATTTTTCTTATAGGCTTTACAAGCTTCTTTGAAGTACCAGGCATCAGCTTCACTATTAGTTTTTATGCTGTCGGTTATACAATCTCTGCAGCTTTCTGCTTTGGCGACGAAGAGGTTTGCGAAAACATGGTAGATTAATGCTTGTTGATGTACATTTGGACGGGATTGATCGTTTTTAATAGAAATGAGAGTCGCTTGTCATAACTGGACC
>JAMKCH010039839.1:0-14205 GCA_023653785.1 Ophioderma brevispina
TGTAAAATCACAGAGTGCCTTTAAAGCAGCACTGGCACATTTTCAGAAATATAAAATTCCTTAAATTTGCTCGCAAATGATAGTCTAGACCGTTGGAAGAATAGAGATATAGTTTACACATAAAAATAACATACACAAAAACAGATAGGGGCATTAATAAGAGGCTAAAGACATCCAGGTAATTTGTAGGCTAACTTTTACATTTGCCGTAACTTAAATCAACAAAATGTGTCTATTACATGAATATCATAGACTTGTACACATTGATATTAAAATCACAAAGATCACAGACCGGTCAAACAAGGTACATGCCATGGGAATCAACTCTGCCGTATTTGCTTGTGTTAAACGCCATTCCCGCATCGTCTGCTGAATTAATGTCACCGGAGTCATTAATTAAAATCGTTCTGTTAACCCATAAGCATGCTGATTTGGGCAAATTTCAAGTGAGAGCTAATGTATGTAAAAAGCTTTACAACTATGCAAAATATCAATTTTGAAAAATCTAGAGGGTGCACTATTTTACAAATGTGCCAGTGTCTCTTTAAGACTGTTTTGAACATGAAGGAGTTTTACTATTCTACCTGGGAGCACTTTCAAGGGAAACAGGATTGCAGTGTGTAGACAAGTTGGCACTGGATGGTCTCAGCAACTTCCAGCATTGTGTGATTAATGCAGCATACATCAACAGCGAGAAAATTGCCAATGGGTTGATAGATGAATACAGTGGACTGATCAATATTAGACATGTCCATTGCCAAGAAAACCTGCAGGCTCTGACCTTACCAACAATATACCCCAAGAGAAGACTAGTAATTGGCCAACTACAATTCCATTAATTGGGGCTTGAAATTGTGAGGGAAATGTATGCAGAAAGTCTGCTTTCAATTCAACATAATGTAGAGTAACTTTTTGAGAAGATCACCAGGCAATGATGCACCTTTTACCATGTGGATCCAGCAAGTAATTATAATACACCAAGAAGTGGCCAATCTAGTATCTTTTGTAAAATGTTATGTGGTGATTTGATAAACCATTAGGTATGCTTTAGGCAAGCCTGTGAGACTGAGGTGTGTGACCAGGTGTACATGTAGGATACAATGATATTTACCAGAGTGAATTAATGCCCACAAGACACAATCTAATTTGCCTGCCTGCCTGCCTTGGCTGACACAGCTCTGATTTGTTGCACTGCTATTTTCTGCCTATCAGCGAGAGGTTAACTGGCGTTCACAGACTCAGAAAGAAAGGAAAAATCAATGAGGGATGTGTTGGTATTCAAACGTGATTATGGTAATAGCTACACTTTTCAGTCACAATGAATGCCAGTTTGTCATCAAGATTTCAGAAATTGGTTGGCCACTGATTTTTAAAAATCATAACATTGAAATAGCAAGTTTAAAGGTACCATCAGTGATCCATCTAAAAATCATTCAAATATTTCATTTTCTTAGGAATGATTTAAAAGTGAAGGATAAGCCCATAATGTGTATTTTAATATGATAAATTGATAAGGAAGAAGAAACTGGTACTATTCAAAATATACCTATTTTAATACCTATTTAATTGTGGCTAAAATTGTGACATTTCAAACTACCAGGGCAAATTTTATTCTTATTAGAATACTTTTTGAGCTTATCAATTGCAGTAGCTTGCAGTGTATGTTAGCATACATGCACCCATAACAAATGGGTTGAATGATAACTGGAATCAGCTGGTCTAAGGTTTCCCTGCAGAAGTGGGGCTACCTGGAAGCAGACCAGGACTCTAATTGTGGTTGTGGAACAGCACCAGAGACAATGGAACATCTCTTGGTCTGCCCACTGTTTGGAGCAACAATGCACAGACAAGGACTTTGCGGAATTCAGTGAAGCAGCCAGACGTTGTACCCATCTCTGCCAAGGTCATATTTGAGAATCACTGTGTTTGGATACGATAAGAAGACCCGTAACAAATATACAAAATATTTAATTTTTGATGATTTTTAGATTTTCTTTTAATGTGAATACTGATAGTGCATTCTTATTCAGTGGGCGGGGTTTATTAAGCTAACATGCAATACATTGGTTGTTGCCTATCTAATATGAGACGATATTAGAAAGAGCATTGTCGCGTAGGTGTTCACGCACACGTGTATATGGTTACGAAGTGCACGCAGCTAGTATGAGTTGGTTCATTTTCTACACTGGGGAATATTTTTGCTCTTTGACTAATATTATTAAAATAGAAAATATTTTCAGTGATATAAACAACCAAAACTAAATAAGAATGAAAGATAGGATTTGTTGTTTTGCATATCGTGTGATATTGACTGGGCAAACCAATATTTACTCCAACGTCCAATATGACACAAACAACAAATCCGATCTTATAATCTCTAGTTTAAGTCCACTTTTGATATTTTTTTCAATGATATTCAATATTTAAATCAAACATTTGGATTTCAAATGCTTTTAAATTTTACCTTATAGCTCATTGCCAGTTCTTGGGGAGATAATCAAAACTGACTTTTTTTAACATATTATTATTGCTATAACTGTAGAAAATCTTTGTAGCATAAGCCTCAGCCTTGAGTACATTCAGCATATTCATACATGTATGGTTTTAAATAACTACACTGGCAATAATTACTTGTGTGGAAATGATGTTGTACTTTGCTAACAATTCCCATATTTGATCATTAAATTCAAAATAATATGCCCAATAAACCCCCACAGGACTGCTTTCAACTGAAATGGGATAATATTTGAACTTCCATTTATGTAAGTCTCTCTTGTCTAGCATTGTGGACTCTAAGTTCTTTTCAGTATCTTGATGACAATCTAGCTATTGATTTACCCATGTAAGACAAGTGAATCATCAATTGCTTACAGTCAGTTGGAAATGGCATTGGGTAATCGGGCAGAAAGCTGCAATTGAATGGAAATAGCAATTAAATTGTAGCGATGTCCTTTGCTTGGTCACACCTTGACTTTGCAGCATGCCAGGTATTATGATCTATAAATAACTGAAATAGCTACAAAGGTTATTTTTAATATTGCAGAATCACATAAGAAATCTCTTTCATAAGATTTCCTCCTGGTTATAACATCAAACGTATTAGACAATCAGCAATCAAGTTGTTCATGTGTTCATCACTCTCAGCTCCGTACACTACCTGTTCCGAAATGTTTGTTTTTTATGTGTTCTTTTTCAATTCTATTCCTCAGATTTTATTTCAGTTCAATTTGTAAGACAGACTTCATCATATGCAGACAAGAAGGCGTGAGGTTGCAATAGCCTGTGTGCCGACATGTATTATGATACTTTTAAATTGATCTTTCCTTGATCAGGTTGCTCGTGAAAAAGTTCTCGGTGACTATATTCCTGAAGAACCATTTTAAGAGCACTGACAAAAGACTTGTCATAATAGTATGTCTTGATGGAAATTTCTTACAGATGGCACACTATGTTGTTTAATAACATTTTATAATACGACGTATTTAATATTTTGATAAGAATACAGCAAATAAGGTATAATACCCCTACTACCATCTGGCGATCGATGTACTTGTGTTAATATTTTGATTTGTTATGTAAGTGTCCTCAAGACAACACTGGGTTGGATGTACACCATTATGAAGTTAACTTTTGTAAATATTGTACTAGGGACTGTATAATTGGTGCATTGGGACTTTCAAATTATCAGTAATTGCCAAATAAACTGAACAATACTTTTTTCAGAAACTACGGTATTTGAAGGTAGTTTATATTCAGAAATACTTTGTGGTTGTAGTGGACGGATGTGTAGGTAATAATGGATCCAAAAGATTAAGCCCTCAGAGATGTAGGACTATGGATAAACAAGTTTTTGATTCAAGGAGGGAAACCAACACCTTTTGCCACTGAAATTTTAACTACTTAGTTCGTCCAGGCAGACAGGATGCATCTGTATTAATCTTTCCCTGGGAATGGCCAGCGCACTAGCCGTTTATCAAGCTTTGATATTTATTCACTTTGTGTGCGCCCGCCCCTCTCTGTACCGCTCAAGTTCAGTCGTAATCAAGGCTTTGATTATTTTTCAATTTGTGTGAGTCCGCCCCTCTCTTGACCGCTCAAGTTCAGTCGTATCAAAGCCTTTCGCAAAACATTTCCTTTTCTTTGTACTACTCATTGTTTTTTCGGGATATTTCTTCTCGAAACTATAGCGATCGTTGATTGGTCAATGATGAGGTCATCGTTCGCCTTAAAATAGTTCCTAGCATAACGAGTTATTGGAACTGTCATACCCTTCAATTATGGGTTTTGGTAACCGTTTCAAAACAAAGCGAATACCATACCGGGCGAATACAGCCAGGATCCCCGATGCAGGCTTACATCTAGCTGGGAATGTAAATGGCGACATCTTTTGCTGCTGTGAAACGGCACTGTGAAAATCATGGTGGAATTTACATTCTCATTTTGTCAGTTCACTGGTGTATACTTTTAGGATCCCGGTGACATGGGTAAGGATATTCGAGCTCGATACACGTACGGTACTTTGCTGAATATGACTATCATTAGTGTATTTGAATGCTACGGCTACGTTGACTGATGTGATTCTTACTATAATGGTGAATTTTACCAGTCCTGTAATGAACTTATTTTGTATTTTAAACTTAGTTTCATTGCCCAATCGGTCAGCCATGGTTCGGCCGAAATTGTAGCCTTCAATTTTGTGCAGTAATAGGTGCCTGTCAAGTCATGGTAAGTTCCCGAGGTTAGTTCATGTCTAGACTAGTCTAGGATGTGCGTGTCCCCTAATTCTCGGCTTGAATTTGTGAACTGGACTTCAATTTCTGGCTGAATTTTGGGATGTTCGCCACACTTCACATTTGCGTGGCATGGTGATACGCGGGTCAGGATTCATCATTTCAATTTAATGTTCAAACACTTGTCATGTCCTGTGCTGATACTAAATCGTTATTCTAGTCTCGGTCATGTGAGTGTCATTTTGACTGTCCTCATGCGACTGCAGTACAAATATTGATAAATGAACTGACGTATGCCCTAGTCCTAAGTCGCAATTCAGTGGTTTGGTGCAGGGAGGTGGGAATAACTTTTACTAGCCTTACTGGGGACTTTTATTCTGCAGGCTGGGCCTACAACTAGGCCCATCTGCCATGCATCTCACATAACCGTACGGACCTCTCACTCGCACTCGCAGCTGCCAAGGAAAAACTTCGTCGATTTGCTTTGACTCGATCTAATTAGGCCGTGCCAAATCGATATGGTAATGTTGACGGGCGACGTTCGATATTGGCACGTATCTGAAAACGTTGTCTTCGATGAATGGGCGGTGCTTACTACGATGACGACTACTTTCTGATTGACACATTATGCCTTGCACATGGAAATACCAATTTGCGCAAAGACGCCTCCGCTCCGCTCGGCTCACGCCTTAGGCGTTCGACACGCACCTTCGGCGCGCTCGCTGTTGGTGATAAAAATGCGATGCGTCTTTGACAAAGACTACCAACGCACACAAGGAATTGAAAAAAAATGTGCATTCCGTCCAAAACACACGTTTTTTTTTTCAACACGGCTTGGTTCGCTGGCCATCTCCAGGAAAGAGATCATAAATATTCAAGTTTTGCCCCTGTTTGAGCTTTAAAAATACAAAATTAATGTGTGGCACCATGTGTGTGTGTGTGTGGTGTGTTTGTGTGTTAGGGTGCACTTGTTTTTATGTATGTTTTGTGTGCACTTGTTCAAGTCTATGTTATTGCAATGCTTTTCCCTCGGAGAGTTTTAAATTGCCAATTGAAAACCGGACGGGACCTCTGAACTTCATTTTCATAGCTGTGTAAGAATTAGCAGTAAAGTGTCATGCACATTGAACTGTGGTTTCCTTACCAGTTAACATTGCAATGTAACTGTAAGAAAACAAGCTTCTGAACTTACACACAATCAAGGATTTGACAAGTACTAAGGATTTCACCCCCTTATCTTTTCCCAGTGACAGGGGATTTTAGGTGAATGATGGATGGGGGTGTAGTGGAGAGTGGAGGGGGGGGAGGTAGGGGGAGAAAGGGAATAAGGTCTGAAGGCATGGGGGAGCCTTGCGTGATGGGGGGTATCAGAGTGGAGATAGGAGGGTGTAGCGGTTGCTTTTTTGTAATCTTTCAATTTATTTGTTTGACATTTTTTGTTATTCTTTTCAATTCATGTAATTAATGGCTGCTTCCTAAAATGGCAATTTTGGTCATAGTTATGACAACCATGATTTGCAAAGACAGCTGTCTTTTGTTGTATAATGGCTTGTCAGTGACTTGGACTAAGTTTCATTTGTAAACTGACAGAACATGGTGGATGGGTTTCCGGTTGGTAGACTTAAATATTCCTTTAAAACCCAAACTTTTGACTTGTATGTGACGCATCATAGTTTCTAGATACCCCAGGGCAGAGGAACTTTGTACCTGAACACAAGTGGAAACAGTTGCCCTCCAAAATCTAGTCCCCATTTATCAACTACCCGATTAATAAACTTTTGCTTTCAACAGCTGCTGCCCTAAGGAAGCATTGGCAGGATATGTTGGCCTTTAAATAATACAATTTGTCAATTGTTCAATTGTTGATGTTCATAGCATTCTCTTTTGGGTGTGGCAATGTACGGGTGGTTAGTTTTTAAAGCCCTGCTGGCGAAGTGTTATTGCACCCATATCCCCACTGTATGCCTACTAGGCGGTCCCGGGTTTCGCGATCACTTGGGTTTCTCGATCACCGTGGCTTGAATGACCCTCATGTTTTGCAGTTGCTTTGACACTTGAATGACACCCTGATGAACCTTGTCTGACCTTTAAAATTTTTTGGCTCAACAATCGACCCTGGCTCTACAAACCCCACCCTCCAATTTCATGTTCCTACACCTACTTTACCCCATTTACCTCTTTTACCTTTATACCCTGATGACCTTTGATCCACTAACGAAATACACACCGTCTTCAGAATGTCAAGGGGCCACCCCCCCCAATTTCAGGAACGTGCGACCCTTTGTCTCCGAGAAAATAGACAGCGGTCAGACAGACAGACCACCTGTAGGACCTTTGAATCCACTAACCAATCCACCCCCGGTCTTCGGCCGGCAAGGGGCCCACCCACCAGTTTCAGGAACGTGGACCCTCGGTCTCCGAGAAACCACCGTTTAACCTCATTTGACCTGAATGACCCCTAATGAACCTTCTGACCTTCAAATTTTCGGCCTCAGACATCGACCCACCCTCCAAGTTTCATGTCCATACACCAATGTTTACCCCCTTTGACCTTTTTTTACCTTGAATGACCTCCGATGACCTTTGATCCCTAACAATAGTCAAACTCGGTGTCCTGAAGGTCAAGGGGCACCAACCCACCAAGTTTCAGGAACCTGCGACCCTTGGTCTCCAGCAAATAGGCGCTCCATTTTACCTCTTTTGACCACGAATGCCCCGATGACCTTTGATCACTAACCAATACCAACTCGGTCTTCGTTTCGGTCAAGGGGCACCCACCCACCAATTTTTCAGGACCGTGCGACCCTCTGGTCTCCGAGAAATAACGCGGTCAGGCAGACAGGAAGACAGACAGATAGACAGACAGACCACCGGTATTATATATAGATGCAAGTGCCATTGCCCTAGCAAGGTACCTGAATTCAGACCCAGTGAAAGATAGTTAAAAGGAGAAATCATGATATGGCTGCTGCAATGGTTCTGGTTAATTCCTTTTTTGCACGTAGCAGCTTCTTTCTGTTTATTAGATACTAGGCGGTTCCCGGGTTGGCGATCACCTGTGTTTTGGCGATCACCTGGGTTTTCGCATCGACCTGGTTTTCCCGATTCTCCTGGGTTCGCGCTCACCTGGGTTTCGTGATCACCTGGGTTTCGCGATCAACCTGGCATGAATGTCCCCAGGTTTCAAGGTGCCTTTGACCTGGAATGACCTCGTCATGACCTTTACAATTTTTGGCCACCAAGTTTTCGTCTGGATACAACCAAAGTTTACCCAAGTTGACCTCAGTTGACCTTGAATGACCCCTGATGACCTTGTGACCTTTAGATTGCCTGGCAGCCATAAAAACAGCCAACCCCACCCTCCAAGTTGCATGTCCATACACCAACATTTCTCCCATTTGACCTCCTTTGACCTGAATGACCTAATACCTTGTCATGACCTTCAAAATTGTTGTCATCAACATCGACCCCACCCTCCAAGTTTCATGTCCATACACCGTTTACCCTCATTTGACCTTGAATGACCTCTGTTGACCTTGCGTGCCCTTCACATTTTCGGCATCGAAAATCGACCCCGCCCACCAAGTTCGTCTGGATACACCAACGTTTAACCCCATTTGACCTCATTTGACCTTGAATCCCTCTGATACCTTTAATCCACACCGCAATACCCTCTGTCTTCGGACTGTCAAGAGGCACTCACCCCCCAAGTTTCAGAACGTACGACCCTACGGTCTCCGAGAACCAACGTTTAACCTCATTTGACCTTGATGACCCCTGGGACTTGTCGTGACCTTCACAATTTCGGTCATCAACAATCACCCCGACCACCAAGTTTCCGTCTGGATACACCGTTTACCCCATTTGACCTCTTTTGACCTTGAATGACCCCTTATGACCTTTCAATCCACTAACCAATACACCCTCTGTCTCGACGGTCAAGAGGCACTCACCTACCAGTTTCATGAACGTGCGACGCCTCGGTCTCCGAGAAATCAACGTTCAACCTCATTTGACCTTGAATTACCCTTGAAATTACCTTGTCGTGACCTTCAAAATTTTCGGCACAACAATCGACCCCCTCCCACCAAGTTTTCGGTCTTGATACAACAACCACCGTTTACCTTACTCCATTTACCTCATTGACCTTGATGAACCCCTGATTACCTTAATATCCACTAACCAATAAAACCTCTGTCTTCGGACGGTCAAGATGCACTCACCTACCAAGTTTCAGGAAAGTCGACCCTCGGTCTCCGAGAACACGCAACGTTTAAACAAAAAAACCTCATTTGCGCCCTTGAATGACCCCTGATGACCTTGTTGTGACCTGCAACATTTTCGCATCAACAATCAACCCCGAGACCACCAGTTTCTTCTGGATCAACACGTTTAATCCCCCATTTTGCCCTCATTTGACCTGAATGCCACCCCTTATGACCTTTAACTCAAAAATAAAAATCCACTAACGCAATACAACCTCTGTCTTCGAAAACTTCAAGAGCACCACCTACCGCAAGTTGCTGAACTTGCGAACCTCTGTCTCCTAGACATCAAAACGTTTAAAACCTCATTAGGTTTGACCTTGAATGACCCCCTGCATGACTTTCGTGACCTTCACAATTTTCGGCATCAAAACTCGACCCACCATCCAAGTTTCATGTCCAGAGGCAACCAATGTTTACCCCATTTGAAGACCTTTTTTTGACCTTGAATGAACCTTCCGAATGACCATTTGATTCCACTAACCACAAACTCGGTCCTCGGAAGGTCAAGGGGCACCCCCCCACCAAGTTCAGGAACGTGCAACCCTCGGTCGCCTCCGAGCAAATCGGCGCGGTCCATTTGACCTCTTTTGACCTCGATGACCCCCTATGACCTTTGATCCCTAACCACTACAAACTCGGTCTTCGTTCGTCAGGGCCCCCCGCCCACCAAGTTTTCTGGACGCGTGCGAGCCTCTGTCTCCGAGAAAATAGTACGCGGTCAGACACACAGATAGACAGACAGACGACGACCACCGTATTAAATATATAGATATGTTACTTTGATCTCAATGGTTCTCTATAACTTTGACCTCACATATGGACAACCCTATGCAGTGAAATGATGGTAACTGTCAAATTGATTAAGCTTAAGAGACACTGTACATTTTGAAAATAGTGCGGCCCTCAGATTTTTCAAAATCGATATTTTTTTTTGCATGGGTGTAAAGGCCTTATATCCAAAAGCCCTCACCCAATGATTAAGACTCAAATCCCGTTCCTTATGGTTACCTAGAAACGATTTAATAATTTAACGTTTGCCGCTACGTTAAATTCAGCAGACGACGAAAATGGCGTTTAACACAAGAACACGCATTGCCTATGCATGTTTCCCGCACGCTATGCATACGGTTTGATCGGTCCTATAACCTTGGGTTTTAATATCAGTGATACGAGTCAAAAATATTCATGTAATATCACATGTGTTGATTAAAGTTATGGAACACTAAAGTGGGCCTAACAAATTACCTGGATGTCTTAATCCTCCTATCAATGTCCCTATCTTTTTTGGGTATTTATTTTATGTGTAAATAGATCTCTGTTCTTCCAATGCCTAGACTATCATTTGAGAGCCAATGAAGAAATTTCATATTTGTGAAAATGTGCCAGTGCAATCTTAAATTCATATCAGAGTTTATTTCACCCTACATTCCTCATGCCCTTGGTGGCCTAATAGTGGCCTCCTCAGATGGTGTTTTGAATCAATCCCACAATTCATTTCAATGTACCGGATGTAATACTGTACGTACACGATTCAGTACTTAAGATGAAAAAGTGTTCAATATTTTTTAAAGAACCACAAACATGATCATGCAAAAATATCCCTTAATACAAGCAACATTGTGTACTAAATGAGTAAAAGTCAGGGTTTGTTATGTGTTGAGAATAGGCTCTATTATGGATCAAGTAATCGATGAAAAAAACCCAAAACTGGTGCATTGTGGGATGACTGACTCAATAACACCCTCTCACAGGTACAACCTAAGCAGCAGAACATCTAATGTCAAAAAAAGAATCTGGCAAAACTCTTTTCTATTTCTGGTTAATCCCTGTCCACAGATATTGACCTACAACAGAACACTAGCCGGACATACAGGCAGTTGGAAAAAAAAAGAACATATAGACAGAAAAGAAAGACCTTGAAATTCCTGAGCCACAATCACCTAAGGTCCACAGAAGTTAGTTCCCCTTCCAAACAAATGGGGACCACATTCAAAATCCAGACATGCTTGTCCAAGCTGGCACTATATCATGTATATTGGCAATGCTGTTGAGGGAGTTTTCTTGAGAAAGGAGGTTAACATAACTGATGTGCTGATTGATGTGCCTGTATGAGAAAGACCCATTTGCATTTTTTCATGAACGTATGCAGCTGTAACTTACACTGAATCACAACAAATACAAGGCAATAATCCCACAGGCTTTTTATATATCCATACTATTAAAACCATAATTAAAAGAAATAGAAACAAGAACGGGATAAACCATATCTACATCTCTCCTGATTTTTCTATCGTGTTTCCAGGCTTAAATTAAACTTTCCAATTACCTCAGTGTTTTTTAAATAGGATGATACATGTAAATGGGGCATGGGTAGGTTAGGAAAATGAATTTCCTACGGGCTACATCACTGCATGCTATCTTAATCAATCTGAACAGATGTTTTTACACTCAGTTAACACCAAAAGGAAATTTGTAGAATAGCATTCTCATACTCAAATAGTGGGCCTATGGCCACCGATATTTGAAAGAAAAATAACTATAACATTTGTCCTGATAGCCTCGAAATAGTTAGACCTGGCTCTATTTGAGGATGGCAAGCTTCAGCTGTTCAACTAGGTTGCAGACAATTTACATGCCTTGCTATTCTTGGCAGGGAGTTTTTTTGACTAACACATTTCTGTCTACTGAAATCTGAAATTCAAAATTCCACTTTTAAAAAGTGCATTTTCAGTTTTGAAACTGCAAACTCACTAGAATTTACAGTCTCACATGATGAGACCCCAGTCTTACGTACTGATTAGAATCAATCATTTATTATTACCCAAATAATTCAGGTGAACCTTTTGCAATTATTTTTATATCTTGAAAGATAAACAACTGGGTAACAGAGAAACATTGCTGCATTGGCCTAATGCATAATTACTTCTCAGGGCTGGAATAAATTCAATATTGCTTGACCCTCTATGCTGGAAGAGGAATACAAACCTATTTTGGTATTGTTTACATAGTGGCGATAGAGAGCTAAGAAATGGAAACCTCTTAAGAAAATCTTTGCTTTATACCAGTAACAAAGACACCATCTGAATACAACAGCATAAGCTAATTCACTGGCCTTAGTGCACCTCGCTTTTTGGAGAGAATCATGGTCCCGCAGCCTGCTACTGGGCCAGTTAGCATGCTGCTGCAGTCAAGGTTCCTTGAAGAAATTATACCAAAGCAAAGTTTTTTTCCCATTTTGGCTTTCCACATTTTAGGTGGTGGTGGAGGTTAATTAGTATTGTACTTTACCATAATGTATCATGGTGGTAGACAGCACTGTGATGTGCATTTAGAGTGAAGGTGCATTAAAATATACCAAATTTTTGGATCAACATATGCCTAAAAATTTAAGACTGGTTTGGATGGAATTCACAGTTTAAGAAATTTAATTGTTTAGTAGATACAGTGCAATTAATTTTCCTACAAAGCATTTTCCTTTCAAATATAAATTGGACATTTCAAATCTCTAGTAGGTGATCAACTTCAAGTTATAGCCCCACCTTGAAATATAAAACAGCTAGGTAAACTGGCTAGGAAAGTGAACAATGCATCTGACAGAACCCACAACTTGATATCTAAGTAAATAGTGAGTTTTCAAATAAGAATGTGTCTAGTAATAGATAGGCAAAGTGGTTTTGCACACGGGCTATGGCATTGAACTACGCTCTTTGCCACTCAACCTTAATATGAGCATGCTTAGAAGAGCAAAACTCATAACTAAGCAAAACACAAGAACATTTTTGGTTGTCTGTTTTAATTAAGTCAACATTTTGGTATTTTCAGTAATCACTTCAACCTTTAGTTTTCCAATCCTCATAGAACAGTGCTAGATTATTGATTCTATGATCAGATCCTTGGCAAATCCTATTATAGTAATTCTGTAATTGTCCGAGAATAGCACCATGCTCAAGTAGGATGCCCCCCTAACCTAAGTTGATAGTTTTGATGACAGTTCTTAAGGGGGCATTACCTCATTTTAGGTTTATTTTGAAAAGCAGGGTATAAGTAGTTGAGAATTTTGGAAGTATGGCTTGTTATATATTATTACACAGCATATTAACTAAGGTTTCATAAAATTTATTTATTTTTAATTTCGATACTCATATGCAAATTATCTGGGGTCAAAGGTCAATGTGTTGAATTTGGTAAAGCAAATTGCCATTTTGCCCCAAAAAAAAATTTAAAGTACTACTAGGGCGTTTTTTTACCATTTTGTCTGCTATCCAGGTAAGTTTCATGGGTCAAGCTGGGCAACCTAATGCGGAGACATTTTCCATTTTTATCCGTGTGTTGCCATGGCAACCGATTTCTTGAAAAAATTCAATTTTCTTGGCTGGATTTGACTTTGAAGGATTATAAAATCACAAAGTAAGCCAGCTATCAAAATTCCCTCCGCTTAGTTGTAGAGCATTATAAAACCTACCTTTGTGGCCATTTTGGGTGGTCATACACCATTCAGAAGTGCCAACATTTGGGGGCAATTTTGCAAGCTACCGAAAATTGCAAAAAGATATAGGGCAATTAGTTCTAGAAACACTTAATTTATTTTATTTATAAAATTTTTCATTTTTGATTTGAATATCAAATTTATTATCTACCTTAATTATGCTAAATTATAAATACAAATATCAGGAAATAATCAACATAGGGATAGCCCAAATTAATTTTATTTTGGTATTTTCTTAACTATCACTGCTTGAAACATAAGATAAAAAGTAAATACCGCTGCTTGAAAAACAATAAGAAAACAAAGAAATAGTATTTACTTGCGTGGTAACAATGCCACTTTGATCAACTGTAGCTCGGAACGTAAATGTCCTATTTTCACATAAAAAGTTTAAAATAGAGCTGAAAGTATGAGAATTCAAATTAAGAAAACTCAGAAAGTCTTGCTCCACTAAAAAATTAGAGGGAGATCCCCCTTCAACTGAGGACAATATTTTTCCCCTTTTTAGCAAGTGGTTCTCGAACCACCAGCGTCGACTGCTTTCGCAATCCACTTTTTCCTTCACTCTCTGCTCAGGTTGACCTCTATGAACCTTTGACCTAGTGTGTGCACCTTTGACTATACCATGAACATGAAGTGTTTATGGTTGACCTATACCCCATGCAATATTAATATCTTTTATTTTTAGAACCAGTGCAGTGGTGACACGTTTTGACAACTG
>JAMKCH010039840.1:0-13574 GCA_023653785.1 Ophioderma brevispina
CGCTAATCACAAAGGCCATGTGGGCTAGCTACTCATCCTCTGCTATCCTTGATATTATGAATACATAAAAAGAATAATGGATCCTCCAGCAGCAAGGTCAATGAATTTCTCGGCCCTTGCGAGCGCGAGAGTTACAGTCAGTCAGCAATCGCTATGCCTATGCAGCTGTCCATTGTTGACTCTACAGATCCACGTGTTTTCCCGGGGACTCCCTTTACGTTCATGAGATTGGATTGCGGGGGGGGGGGGGTATTATACTTACCGTGCAAAAAAATGGTTAAAAGAAATGACTGGGAAATCATAAAAAAAAATATACAAATGATGCAAATGAGGCAATACAATTGATTTTGTAAATTTGTTCTGCGAAACAAGAATTTTATAAATACCTTTGACGCAATTTTACCGCAATGTAAAAACTGCTAGTACTATGAGCCGTACCACGCACATGTCTTTGAAATGTCAACACCAAATTAGCATATTTGTAGACGGCCTGGACTGGGTGGACGGCACGTGAAGGCCGGTCGAGCGACTACGGTATAATTGTAACAAAAAAGGTTTTGGATTTATTAAAACTTGAACGCAATCATTTTGAAATGCAATTCATAATAATGAAATCTTCAATTTAAAATGAGCATGATGGTCTGCTATTCTGATGAACTCAGGACAGGAGTTGTTTGCGGGAAGTTACAAGGCCCGCTTAGTGATGGCGGTCGTATATTTTCACACAACATTTGGTAAGTAAAAGATAACCTTTTCCTCTAAACTTACCTCATCGGAACTTGTAACCAAATGTGGGACCACACAGATTTAGTATACTATATCATAGTCGCCCAATTCCTATAAGTTTTTAATAAAAAGTTGAACCACCCGGGCAACTCTACTAATACTCACTAGGGTGGTCGATCTTTAACTATCAGAGAAAACCATCGGAATCGGACGGGGGATCGGCCGATACGGACAAAAAAAGTATCGGGCATCGGATCGGCAGAGGGAAACCTGGACGGTTAATCTCTAGTACGTATGCAAGAAAACTGGGCTACGCGCACGGCAGTTCCATGATGACGAATCATGTGCGTACGCGTATCGCGTAATTGTTACTCGGGCGTCACTTACGGGTTACATCGCCGACCCAGCGCGCTAAGCAATTTCGTTTGGAAAGTTCCTTTGAAAGCTTGTCCAACACCACATGATATTATGCCCAATTTTATCAAATATACGGTTTCTCAAGTTACTGCTTCATGCGATTTTACATGATACCAATACTACTATGAATGAAACCCATTTTTGGTGGTATTTAAGTATGTTTAAGCATGTCCATGGACTTTAAGACATGAATTATGCTTCAACTGCGGGTATGGGAAATGCTTGAGGGACGCGAAAAGGGGGGTCTTAAGGCCCGCACATACCCGTAACCCCCTCTTTCCAATTTCAGTGCCACCCCCCCCCCCCCCCGGGGATTTCTAAAACGTTAATTGCTAAATATGATGCATTCACAAAGTTTGTACTATCCCTAACTAACAGTAAACCTAGCCTGTTAAAATTGCTTTTTGATAAGTTAATAATACTCATCTCCAGTGGACATTGATTTCCTTTTCAATCAATACGCCGCGTGGATTATCTAACTACCTTGCAATGGATATTATGACATGATGCAAACACAACTGTTTTTATTTAAATTGTGGTTCGCCCAAATAGTCTCTTATTTTAAAAAAATTAGCCTCCGTTCGTCATTCAGAAAATATATCATTTACACTCTCTCTCTCCAAAATAGATCCAAAAAATCTTGATTTATTTTTTCATATAAAATGACTGGCCTCTGATACTACCGCGTTTCAACAATGTCCTGGCCCGACACCCACAACCGCATTGAACACGTTTGAATTCTCGTTTCAACACTCCCAATAATACCCATACATCTCGAAGTTTGTCACTTGTAATGAACCCTGGGTAATGACCAGGATGTGACCTTTAACCTGTACTTGCCCATGGTTGGGGACTTAGACGAAAATGTGATTCTGGGCCCTTGTTCCCAAATTCCGTACAAAAATCGTTAATGTTGTTTTTTTTTCCAAGCCTGAAACTGCAGCATATGGAAAGAGAGGTTATGTGAGATTCTTCTTTCAACATGAAAGTTGGAGGTAACTTGGTTTTTGGTTTTCTACATCGGTGTGGAAATTCTGGCTTTCTTATCTGTGCATTCCCACGCAATGATTACTACATGTTACTGGAACCCGAGGGCCGTCCAATGAATAACGTACATTGTTCAAGATAATTCCGACCCTCTGGTTTAGTTACTGGAACTAGGTTATACCCCAGCACACAGATTCCATCTGTAAAAGAGCCATGGTCTGATCGCTAAAGCCTCAACCCCCAGAACCCAATATTTTACCAAAATGGTCAAAATGTTGGTAGCAGAAAAATCTTTCATTTACCTCACCACCCATTGAAATTTAGGGCAACAGGATGTTTAGTTTGGAAGTTTACGAAAAATTTGCCCCATTTGGGTGAGCCAGTACTCCACTTTACAGAGAACTCTATGGGCTTACAATCTGTTTTTTAGCTCTCACATTAAAAAGGATTGAAATTATCAGCGTTAACTTGATGACACTTCATAGACCGGTAACTTAATTCAGGTCCATCCCCCTTTAATTTGAAGTTACTGGGAGTAGGGGTACTGAGAAAAATATGAACTTCTTCCGATACTAAAAATCTCCATTTTTTTTTTTTTTTTTAAATAAAGTGGGGGTTGGGGACAAGGACAGGTTGTCGACAGGTCAACCACCTTATCTCAATACCATACCTGGAGTGGTTTATGCATCATATCCTAAAACAAGCATTATTAAGCCTAAATAAAAAACAAGTTTTGTCTCATAAGATTGTGCACATTTCAGTTTTAAAATAAAATTGTTTTTAGCACATTACTTTTAAAGTTTTTGCTCACCTGCAAATTGTGCTTATTTACCTTTGAGAAAAAAACGGGAAAATTTGGCCTCAAAGCAGCGAAAAAAGTGGGTCAAAAATGCATAAAACAAAAAATACAATTAAAACGAGAGCTCCAGGATGCTGGGCTTACTCCAGAGGTTGGTGGACTTTGAGTTGTGCAATTAGGTGAAACAACCTAATTATAAGTGGAACAATTCCATATCCTAACGTCCCTTAAACACTGCATTTTTTTTTTTTTTTTCCACTTTTTCAATAATCACGTAGGGGACACGTTTTGTTTTGGGGGAAATTGCCCTAGATCTAACAAGAAAAATAACGCTAACCACCTTTTTTTGCGGTGACCGTCAGGTAAGGTAGTCAGTAGTCCTTTTTCGAAAAGGAGTTTGGGAATATGGCCTAGAGCCAAGTGAAATTTGTTCATTGTTAAGGCCAACAAAAAAAACAAGTTTGTTCCCAGAGTAGTCCAAAAACCTAATGCAAATGCACTTTTTTATTTTACTTTTTAAAAGAACTTGAAAAGGGCTTCCAGAAATTGCTCAAATTGAATTGGCTAAATGGCAAGTTCAAGACAGTTTGCAAATCATACTTGATTGTGCATTATTAGTTTATAAAACAAAAATATTGGATTTTGGATCACTTTGATATCTAATAAAATGAAACATTCTATCAACTGTTTTTGTCTTACATGCAAATCTCCTCAGTACATAAAAGAAAAACAAAAACCAGTAAAATGGGCTTCCAATTAATCATGGTTGCCCTACTACTAACCTGGCAACACATTGAATCCCCGCGACGCCACATTCCATCAACCACTGCTGCTTCCACCAACCATCACCTCACCCATTGAATCCTGTATTCCTCAATTAACCCCTGACTACCACCCCCACCCAGCAACCATCACTCCATCACACCATGGAACTGACTTTGTCCTTGTCAACCACTGCGTCACAGTATGCATCAACCAGGGGCAGCAAACGCTACAAGACTAACTACTATAGGTAAAAAACCTAATTTTTGCACATTTATTGCTTAAGGTACATGGTATATCAGGGATTAAACAGTAAAATATAGATGACATTGAGGGATTAATTAGGGCTTGTGTATTGCCCAGGCCATGGAGATTAGTAACAGTAAAGTATTAACAGTACTCATTAACTGCTGTTTTCTCTCACTTTATTACAACTTTTGAAGAAAAATGAATTTTCTTCCATTTTACATCTTCCCCATTTTTCAATTTCCAGAATTGTAGAAGTAAACTACAAAACTACCTCCTCTGTTTGACCTGATATATACATGGTCCAGAAGTCAGAGTTATTAAACCCTGATCTGTTATAAAGCTAAATTGCATGTACATAGACTTCCCCTTCCTGTCAGCCCACACTCCACCACCAAATCAACCATTTATAAAGGAAACTTCCCACCTGTCAACCAAGCATTATTCCCTGGAGCCTGTCAACCAAAGTACTTACAAAATTTTTGTCATTACAGGATCTCCTGCAACTTTTGGTCTTTTTTTTCAATTTTGTTTTTGGCTTCTGGCTTCTTAACTTCGATTCATCTGATATGTTCCCCCGTACCATTTTTGCAGAAGTTGAAAATCAATGAGGCACAGGTACTTCTGTTAATCATGTTATTGTGAGGATTGTCAAGGCCTGAAATACGCTATTGTGCGTTTCCCATAAATGAATGAAATTGTATTTAGTGGCAGTTGAGTGGGTTATATGACCGGAGTGTCCTCCAAAATATCCGGTGTGGCACGTGGCATTTTGAATTCTTCATTTTCCCTCTCCGACTGAATTGAATAGGTCCAAAACTGTCTCAGGGGGAACAAACGTATCAAACGCGAATCGAACTATAATAAACCTTGTACCCGGGTCCCGGTGGGGGGGGGGGCCGATTTGAGGCCCACAAATGGGGTCTCCGAAACTGGGTTGTCAAAAATTTAAAGAAAATAAGCTGGCGATCTCCCTCAATTCCCAGCACTTTTTGAGGGGTTTATGTAAGAAAATGGGTAACAAAAAAAATGTGGCTTTGGACATGAAAAGTAGGGTTCTCTGTAATGGTCCTAAAATGGGGGTCACTGGACTGAAAAAGAGCCTGAAAGGAGGGACTTATAGTGGTACATAACCATACTTCCTCCAATGTATACCCCCACCCTGTAACATTTCATTGTTGTTGCTGTCATAACCCTCTTTTGAAACTTTTTAATTTTTATGTACCAATTTTTTAACCATTAACATGTAATTTCCAATTCACAACACACAGCACTATGCAACACACACACACACAATTTACACTACACATGTACACAATATTCTAAATAATGAAGTGGCCATTCAAAGGAAAAAAAAGAATAATTTTTTAGTAGTCATACAAAGAAAACTTTCCTACAATTTAAGAGGTAACTAGCTCCATGTGTGACAACATCATGTTATTTGCACTACCTATACCTAGTGTAAAATTACTAGGGCATTGCTATATGAACGAACTGAAGAGTGTCAGGGTCACTCGAGCCAAAACATAACATCCCAGGCCTACACATAAGCACATGTGGTGTATAACTAATTACTGACCTTGATGTCCAAAAAAATGGTTCCATGTTTCTTGGTAGAGGGACCTTACTACAATGCATGCAAAGAGTCGCCAAACAAATACAGTGAACAAAGAGTATTGACTAGATTTAGTCTAACAAGAAATGTTTACATGTACAAGTGTTACAAGGTAACAATTCTGTGCGTTCTTGAGAGTTAGCCCTGTTTCTTGTGTGTAAATGTATTCAAGGGGGTGAGTGTTTTGGGCCCTATTAGACTTTTGCCTCAACTCCTCATACAACTGGTTTTTGTTTCATACTGGGTAGTAATGGGAAATAAGTTGATGAACATATTGATCTATAACCCAGCACTCTTCCTTATAGACGTATTCGTAAGCAAAATAAAAACAAGCATTTGGTATACATTACCATTTCACCATAAACTGTATAAAACTATAAATTCATTTTGCATTGCCTTTTTTTCAACACATTTATGCTGAAAACAACTTTTTTAAGTACACACATTTCTAGAGGTAGGTGATTAAATTATGCCTCATTTAGGGATGAATTCAGTTTCTGCCACCACATCCTTCAACAGCAGTTTATTCCGTTGGAGGTGCAGAATTATCGGGTTGTGGAAACATACTAATTCTTCTGGTTAATTTTCATATAATTTTCCTTTATATCGAAGCAGAACCAGAAAAATCTGTTACAGTACACAACAATTGAACAAACCGGATCAATTGTCAAGTATCGAGATCCAACTTGTCCTTGGGCTTGGCTAGGCATTAACATTATAATTTTTCCACTACCCCACTGTCCACCCATCGAAGGTGTGTCCTTATTTTTGCTCAGTACAAACTTTTACTTTTAGACAACACAAGACAGACATAGGATTACATTGGCACATGTTTTGTTGACATCACTTTTACGGTTTTCTATTCATTTGACAGGAGTAGCAACTACTCAAAGCAAATATGTTATATTTTCAAGATTTAAGGCCATTAAATTGAAGAGATGGTTACTCATCCACATCCACGCCATTCACTCCTTATGAATAGCTTTATCACAACCCTCAACCACTGATTGGCATGATTGGCAGTGCTGCTTGTGATGTTGTGATCATGATTTACAAAGCCCTTTTTCGCAGATTTGTCTGAAATTGAGCATTGTATTCGTATTTAATTTGAACTTAGTACCTACCCCTAAGTACTGTATTCACAAATAAAAGTCATGAGGTTAAGTTTCACTGATACTTACTTTTTTTAGGCATTACAGCATTACAACAAACCAACTTATGAATTGGTCATGTGTTTATGCTTTTCAATACAATCCGCAACCAGATTTAATTATGAGAGATTGACTTTTTTTGTCCAGTTGACCGGTGTACTCACTGTACTGTCATGACTGTACATTGTACCCTTATACTATACAGTGTGGAATTTAACTGTCCTTCCTGTAAACAGTACTACTTTAGTACACTGTTGCTGTACATTTAGATTCACAGACTGTCAATTTCCTGAACAACATCTCAGCCTGGCTGATCAGCATAACTCCGGCGCGGCATAATAATAATAAATTCATCATGCATGAAATCATGTTCAATCAACTTGATCATGATAATAACAGTCTAGTATTGAGTACTGATTAATTCCTGTTATCACTAGAAAATTTAAAGGCCCTTCTTATTACTGAGCTATTAACAAACTACGAAATCAGCAGAAAATCAAAATCTTACGATGACTACATGAATAAACTCACCGCTCTGTTTCTCCAAGTGAAACAAGCTTGAACGTTTCGTAGAGGATTTTTCCAGTCCCCCGAAGAGACTGATTGCAAATATTTATGTAATTAAATATGTGTTCCAAGAATGTACAGATCTGTAGGAATTCCCTTATTTTTTTACAACCAATGGCGTGAATTCAATAATTATCGTTAAAATTCCAGACCCATTGATTACGTATTCACAAGCGTTTACAGGTGGCCTGCCCTCTCGACTCGCCGCCACGTTAGATTTTTCGCCGACTGTATATCGGTTGCCAGTTGTCTAAACAGTCTGCTGAACCTAAAAGCAGACTTCCTCAATCACCATAATCATAACACAGGAAGTATACGTAAGTCAAAGAACATGTCGAATCAAACTTTCTGTACTGTTTTTCTCAAAGGTTCATGGTCTTCGAAACAAAAAAAAAAACAATAATAATTTTGAGCTGTAGAATTTTAAAATTAGCACGGCCGGTGAGGACGGAATGGAGAATTTCAACTTTTTTTCAGCGAAAAATTTCGCATTCCTCCCGATTTTATAAAATTTCTTAATGTTCCCCTTCTTTTTTGTTGAAAATCTTCATGTTCCCCCTCTCGCTTACAATTGTTTTTCGTATCCCCCCAACCCCTCCATTCCCCCAAGCCTCCATTTTATTAAAAGTTGTAAAAAAAATAATAATGAAAATTTTAGAGTGTTATACAGGCATCCATTCTGCCAACAAAATAAATAAAAATATATAGTAGGCTTATACTGTTAAAAGAATTTAAATACTTGAAAATATATGTATTTGGCCGGGTATATGGTCAGTTACAGATCTTGAGATTGTGTGGAAAAATAAAAAGCACTGAGGATCACCCAAAAAATACAGTTAAATTTTAGTAATATACTAATATGAAAGGCTAAAATGACACTATTTGACGGTAATTTGGAAATACAGCACACTATTTTTACGTTAAATTTTCCAGGTCTATGATGAATAAATTTAAAACTGTTGCTTTTATTCAAATGTGCATGTAATTAAATGATTAATAGCAATGAAAAAAATCAAACCCCTCTAGAGCAGGAGCAGAATATCATAAGGGCCTTATTTAAGGAGCTCGTTTACCCCCGACTACAAAAGAGGTTTAACAGCTTTGGTAGTTAGTATGGACCCTCTATATCAATGCAATGTTGTTAGAACTCTCAGACTGTGGTGTCACATTTTCGATAGGGGCCAATTTAAGGTTACATAGGGGTCAAACATTTAAAATGCTCCAACCAAGTTGAAATGTATGCCATATTGTCCATCTATAGTCATAAGGATTCCAAAAATGTATAGGCCTAGTTTCATAGTTCGTTCCACTTAGGACCATTGGCGTTGGAGTTATAGGGTAAAAATGACTAAAATGGTAAAGGGTAAATCTCAATCTGTACAAGTGTCAACATTAAAAGTTAATCTGATTATATTTTAAATATACTTGAAATTATTGTCTGAGGAAAGAGGACTCCCAAAAAGTATATAGTTTTTATTATGACATTTCTAGAAAGAAGCTCCCTCAATTTTGGTTTTTCGAACCCTGTTTTTTGTTGTTGCATATTTGAAATGCTTACCAATGCATTAGATCACACCTGAAGTGATAAACCGAATATGCCGTCGTTAAAATAAGATGATGATTTAGTATTTTCTGTCGTGCACGACAGAAAATCAAAGCATGGTTTTTTCGAAACGTTCTCGGTCAAGTGGTCTACAACCGACCCAGTGCAATTTGAGAAAAATTTCTATTCTCATAAAAAAAATCTTCTCCTGTTACTTTAATACGATATGCAATTCACTCCATTTCAAGATGTTTAATTCGAAAACAGTGATTTACCCCTAATTTCAAAATCTCTTTTCTCGTATTGGTTCTTAAGCCCTATTATATAGTGTTACGGGTTTCAGTTAAAAATACTATACCGGGTAGTGCCTTACGCTGAAAAAATGACAGTGTGCTTAGTAATTGTGATTCAAAATGATAAATCGTAAATACTCAATTCAATTATTTTATAATATATATGTAAATAAGGATTAAAATTGTCACAAATACCTTTAACTTATTTCATGTGATTAATATTAACAACACAAACATAGTACATTAACTTATGGTAACTTGTGTAAAAATAGTAAAATTTCACACTAATGTGTTGCTGCATAACTTAATTGATTGTTTAAGTTGTAATTCTTGATACTTGACTAGACTCAAATCAGTTAAGTTAAAGGCTGACTCAGAGATTTCGAAATATAATATTTTTGTGTAGAAATTAAAAATAGACAACTAGAAATAAAGATAGTAACCTCAAATGCTTAATTCCAAAGTTAGAGATGAATAGGATGTTTCGTTTTCATGTAGTAAACATTTATGCATAGGAGAACAGTGCCATAGGATACCGTGTATAACAAAATTTCCGGATCCGGAATTTTATAACAAAGTTGTGATTTTCTATATGAAGGACTTCGATTTGAGCTTAGTTATTTCACACAGTGATTATTATATGGACAAGCATTATGTATATGCAAAAATCACGATTTGTTTGAAAATTGAGTGCGCCCTCATCGGGAAATCTCTGAGTCAGCCTTTGATAATTCAAAGTTATAACAAGAAGACAATTTGTAAATCCAAGAAGGACACAAACAAGTAGTTTTTAATTTCAAATTTTTAATAGATAGTTAAAAAACTCTTACTTACATTATCACTTAACAGATAACATATTATGATGAACAATGCAATGTAAAAAAGGCACATCCTCAAACCATTCTTTTTTCGTTTTCCCTCATTTCTTTCCCCTATTTCTCCACATACATGCAACATTAATTTGAGTTCCAGCAACTTAACTGATAATTGTTTGGACAAACTTGTATACTTATTAAATAAGCGCAATAAAGTAGTGTGTGATACTCCACATGCATAAAACAGAATTTTCACATTTCTCCAAAAATCCGGCAAAAATCAAGGATGTGTTAAACCAAGCCATCTGTTATAATCCCATATGCACTGGTTCGAAAAATGTTTGCACCTGTTATATCGGGGGGGGTCCCATCTTCGAAGTGACACGTTGTCCCATCTTGGGAGTGACATCTTGTGTTAGGCTGCAGGTTGTTAAGAGTTGTTAAGACCCCCTTTTCAGCATCATTGTCACCCAAAGACCCCATATTTTTGAAAACTTCACCCAAAAACCCCATATTTGTAGAAAATTTGTACCACTGTCATCACCCAAAGACCCTTAATTTGGGGGGGGGGGATTTGAAAATTTTCACCCCCAAAAAGTTTGTAAGACCCACGAACAAACAACAAATGCAAACAAACAAACATACAAAGGTAAACTAAAGAACTAACAAACTAAGTTAATAAAAGAAATACATGAATATATGGAATGAATGAATGAATGAATGGAAAAATGAATAAATGAATGAACGAATAAATGAAATAAATAAACGAATGAATGAATAAATAAACGAACGAATGAATGAATGAATGAACGAACGAACGAACGAACGAACGAATGAATGAATGAATGAATGAATGAATGAATGAACGAATAAATGAATAAATAAATAAACGAATAAACGAATGAATGAATGAATAAACGAACGAACGAACGAACGAACGAACGAACGAATGAATGAATGAATGAATGAATGAATGAATGAATGAATGAATGAATGAATGAATGAATGAATGAATGACTGACTGACTGACTGACTGACTGACTGACTGACTGACTGACTGACTGATTGGCTGACGCTGACTGACTGACTGACTGACTGATTGACTGACTGACTATAAGAATAGGTCGAAACTAGTTCTGGATTCCAGAAACACTATATACACTTCCACTTAAGATCTGAGGTAAAGCGTTTTGATATTTACATTGTATGAAAGTTCCATGAAAATCCAGTATTCGCCGATATCGGAGGCAGTGACGTCATTGCCACCATTCATTATGCACATTATATGCTTTTTAGCAGATTTAGAAAAACACATGGTCACATTCACATATCATTGTTTTGTTGTTTTCTACAACCACTGTTTTCTTCTGGTAGTAATATCTCGTATACTATACATCCAAATTGTTTTCATATTAATTATAAGAGGAATCATATTGTAGTATGGGCTCATTTTAGCCCATGGTTGGGCGACTCCTCCCCGGGACCCCTCTAACAATACGCTACAGTGGATACAATACAAAATCGCCACAACAACATAATCCCTAAATCAAGCCTAAATGCATTTTGGCAACACCGTTCAATTACACCCGCACATGCGCAATAGAAAATCCTGCGTCATCTGCGTAAAATAAGTGTTTCCCAATTTGTAATGCACAAAATCTCGGCAGAAATGCCAAAATACCCAAGATGGTAAAGCCATGGTGCCAGGCATTCATATTATTATTTGAATAAAAATTATTTTCTATATCTTTTGTGGAATAATTATACAATTAAGCAATAACTTAATCATGTGAATCATGTCAAATTAGATTTAATTCATTTTTGGGTCAAGGTTAGGACGCTATTTAAAAGTCTACTGATATTGATGATGCACATTATTTTGTTTACATGACTAACAAACCGTCTGTGAGTCATTGGTAGCTGGTGGCACGGGGTTTCGAAATGCATCTGGGAATATTACTGATCAAAGACACGATACCAAAATCAACGTCATTGAGTTTTCTTTCAGAGATTGGTATCGCGACAAGGGTGACAAAATATTAATTAAATGGTAATTTTCCGATTTGTTTCAAAATAGAATATATAATAGAACTGAAACTCGATAGGGAATACGCAATGAGACTATTCCAAAGCAACCGGGAGCCAAACATAATTATGTTAACTTCAGGGAAATTACTAAATTATCACGCAAAAAAATAAATACGAGCTGATACGGGTGGTTCGGGCCCCGGGTAGGCCTACTACAGTAGAACCACTAAGCCTAGTATCTGTCATTTTCTTCGCTTATAACCCTGTTATAGGCCTATAGGCTATACAAACAACGCCCTCAATTTTTTGTCGAAGTTGAGTTTTTTTGCATTTATTTGTTAGAAATTGTTGTAATATTAAGTTAGTCCTACACTGCAAAAACTGGAGTGTTAAGTTTAACACCATGGGTGTTAATTTTAACTCCAGTGGAATCATTAGGGAACTGCACCCCTGGCCCCTGGTGTTAGATTTATACCATTTCGGTGTTAAATATCACCATGTTAGTGTTATATTAAAGGTGCAACGAGAGATTTTGAGACATCCATGTAAGGTGTCATATGCAGTGATTTCATATAGATTAGACACTCTAAGGATTTCTTACCTTGTATTTTGGTACAGAAATGTCTTAAAAGTGAAAACAAAAGGTGATTTTTGTAAGCTTAAATATTTAAATAGAAAACATAGGCTGAATTTCGTATTTGCTCCTATACAAAATTAGAAATTTCACATTTTTGTACCAAAGAAACAGTTCTCAGCTTAATCCTTATAGATGGTGATATTTTCGATATAAAGCTTTACACCAGTGCCAAAATCAGAATTTTCACATTTTTTCGGGACACCTGTTATTTGAAATCTCTCGTTGCACCTTTAAGAAAACTTGGTGTTACAATACACTGCTTGGTGCAGTTAATTTTACACCACAGTCGATGTTAATTATTTCAACACTGCAGGTGCAAATTGACACAATTGGTGTTAATTTAACACTCTTCTGGAATCAACGGGATCACCAAACGTTGGTGTTAACATTTATATGTGTAACGTCTGATATTTTAGTAGAAAATGTTTGATTTTGCTATTTTTTTTGCTCCTATTGTACCTCTAACAAATCATAAACCGGTCACCAAAATGCATATAATCAAAATTATGCAGCAACACCGAGCGGTGTTTAATCCGACAAGCTTGACACCGACTTGGTGTTAACATTTTTAACACCCCAGTTTTTTCAGCCTACTTTCACAACTTTGAGTAAAGGGAGGGAAGCGACTATCGATGTAGCGATATCTGGGGGGGGGCGGGGCGGGGGCGGGGGGGCCTGATTTCATCATTTACATAAAGTTTCAATTTCAGTTTGATCTTGATTGAATGACCTTGGCCCGAATACCCCATAGCCTAGCCTATCTAAATCCGTTTTGATATTATGGATGACTGCTTTTGGCTCGGAATATTTTATTACCATATAGGCCAAAATATAAACGCATTTGCTTATAAACAAGATCATTTTAGATTTTGCTCAAGGCTCAAAGCACATGTACTTTAGTTTTGAGTAAACTAATCCTTAGACTATTAAAATGTGAAATATGTACACCGTGCCCAACAGAGAGAGAGAGTGTGTGTGTTTTGCTTTC
>JAMKCH010039841.1:0-13494 GCA_023653785.1 Ophioderma brevispina
TCTGGTTTTGTCCCTGTTAACGAGGATTAACCCAGGAAAGGTTGGTACTGTTTTGAAAGGGGAACCATTGGAGATTTTGTTTACTGCAAGGGGTTAGGAAGGAGAATTAGGGTACATATGGTTTTTTTTGATGATTAAACTAAAAAAAAACATGTTAAACTTTCCTATCCTTCCTTAAAGAAAGGTGGTTTGGATTTGTTTTCAGGTTTTCTACATCACATGGAAACAGATCACAAAAACAACTTGTTGTGCTAATGCAGAAATAGTTTCCCCCCATAATGCAATAGCTGCCATTTGTCAGAACCTGATGTACAACATACTATTATAGCCAAGTCTTTGGTCATTGTCTCTTGAAATGGTTCTTCATGTGACATACTCCTCCTGAAGAACCATTTCAATGTCACCTGAAAACCAGTTCAAGAGCACTGAATGTCACCTGAAGAACCATTTCAAGAGCCATGACTCAAGGAAAATAAATTTAGTCCTCTTAATACATGGCATACACACAGATGTATCACAATGGCAGCTAATGCACTCTTGCACTCACTGATGAACCAATTACAAATGGATGTAAATTGCTCCAGTAGTTTGGATATTAAACCAAGATTACTTGTATTGAAATGGTGTTTTGTGTGGCAAACCCCTTAGGGATAAGGCATTGTTACCTTTCATACCATTTAAAGGACAATTTTCACAGGCATTAAATTTTACTATTGCCAGTTTAATGGAAAAAATATGAGCTTTCTTCTTGATGTTGTGAAGTTACGGATGCTGTTCAATCACCATTGACCATGAAGTAAAGCAGTTGTTCACAGTTATATTTGCTGATAGGGCACATACATCTCAAAAGTCTGATTTGAGACCAAATGATAATTATTTGGTATGTTTACATTTTCATAGGCTGACCAACCACCATTGGTCCATGAGCTGGATTTGGCCCACAGCTTAGACATTATCCACTGAGAAGTTACAGGTTTACAGAATCATTGTTATGATAAGTTACACGATTGTCATCAAATTTTCACAGAGAGACTGGTAATGGGCAGGATTTTCATAACACTTTATACTATGCTACCTACTTTTCTTGCTGGATTTTGTAAGGCCATCCATTCCATGGTCGTAATAATTGCGTCCTAATTTTGGCTTTCAGTTGCTTGTAACCTTGATTTGATTCTGTCTGAATGAGGGTGGTGGGTCCCTAATAAATACCCAACAAATTTTTCTTTATATTACAAGCATGAAAAATACAGGTAGATTGAAAGCATCACAGAATGCTTTAAATGTTCTCTGAGACACACAGTCTTGCGGATCTTCAGCTGGAACTAATAGTAAATTTATATCGTGTGTTTGTTTTGGATCGATACGCTAACGAGACATATTTAACCAAAGATCTTGGCACTTCAGGAATGAGAAGTACATGTATTCACTAGAAAAATTTCCAAGGGATCCCACCATGAAGCTGTATGTAGATTATACACAATTTACTAGGCACTGCTTTCTTGCCTGGCATCTTTGAAAAACTGCTTTAAAATGTCTGGAATTCCAAGTTATTTAAACTCAATTTCGCATTTCTCCTGCCAGCTATGCTCGCTGCCCACAACAAAGTGATGTACTTTAGCAGCCTGACATGGTCGAACTGGATTTCAGGTTTTGCGTTTTTCTTTTTCTTGTTCAAAAAAAAAAAACACTTAGAACTGTTCCTTGGTCAGGATTAAATCGATCCAGATCATTTTGATAGAATCTATCCTCAAAAAAATCATGTGCATTTTGTCATTAACATACACTGTTCCCAATGTACAAAAAGTATTTTTGTGTAAAATTTTGACCATGTCCAGGACATGAAACATTTTAAGTATGGGTAATTGCTTCACAATATTTAATCACTTTTTCATATGCTTGCATGTCTATTACAGATCATGTGACAATACATAAAATGATACCAGGTTCATCACTATCACCTTGGCATACCTACCCTTAGTTTATTTTGAATAGTGTTTTTTAACAGTATACCATGAGTACGCAGTACATGTGTTGGCAATTGCTCACCCAACAGCAGAATGAGCAAGTGATATTAAAGGCCGACTCAGAGATTTGTGAAATATAACTTTTTTTGTATTTATTGAAAATAGTCAGCTAGAACTAAAGATAGACTTTACCTAAAATCCCATCCAAGTTGAGATTTATCGGATTTTTTCGTTTCCATGCATAAACATTTATGTGTAGCATACAGTGCCATAGGATACTGTGTATAACTAAATTTCCGGAAATTTATAACAAGTGTGTTTTCTATATGAAAGACTTCAATTTCAGCTTAGCTATTTCACACAGTGTTTAATATGGACAAGCATTATGTGCAAAAACACATTGTTTGAAAATTGAGGGCGCCCATCCTCAGAAAATCTCTGAGTCAGCCTTTGACTGTGCAATTTACTGTGCATTTAACTGTGCAAATCCCATGACTGGGTGAAGCATATGCCTTTGGGCGTGGAGCCGACGGCTACCCCTCTATTCGCTTGGGTTTTTGACCTACTTTTGAAATCTCAGTGTTTGCAGCAATATTTGTGCAATTTTACGTCATATGAATAGTACTCAATAAGATAGGCCTAGCGAAAACCTGATGTACATTGACAAAAAGATATTACTGTTCTAAGACTGGAAATACAAGGCGATCACTTATCACATTTGCTTGCCGTCCTGAGCGGTATACTCTAAAAAGAAACATGACGGTAACACAACAAACATGATCTTTAGAGGGCATAATGTACTTTCGTTGCTGGCGACAGGGGAGGACAGCCAAGAAATCCCAAATTTAGACATCGCCATGGTTTAACACGTAAAAACGAAATCTTGCCGAAAAAAAATTCTGAAAATGTGTATATGTTGTCAAGGAATATCTTCTATTCCAAACTGTTGGAGCTGGAGAATCAGCCTCCACTGTAAGGGTTATTTCTGATTTTTGTATTAATACATATGCATCGAATTGCTCTTGGTATTCTCTAAATCTACATGTGTGATAGTTTATGGATAGATGTGAAATTTTACGTCATAAGGATATAATACTCAAAAGATAGGCCTATGCATTTAGAAAAAGACATCTTCAATAAAGTAGAAATACAAGGCGATGAGCGGAAATTGCTGAAAATGTTTTCTAGAGGCTTGCTGGTTTACAGTTTCCTTGCGTTATATGAGTGTATTGAATCAACAGATGTTTAAACATGTTTGACACCGCGCTCAACTCGCAGTTGGTGGTGTACTAACCGCGCTCAGCTCGCAGTTGGCGGTGTAATAAATAAAAACCTTCCTTTGAAAAGGAAAGGGCGAGCAAAGAGGAACTATCTATATGGTTTGTGAAGGGTAAAGTAAGATGAGTAGACCAGTCTGGGCAATTTCAATAGCTACCCTTATTATATTTCTTTTATTGACAATAGTTCGATTTTTGTTTTAAAACGTTTAAAAAGTTGTATGAATTTGATTAAAAAGCACTATCAGTGATTTGCTCAATAGAAAAAACTCAAAAAAATACCGTCAAAAACAAGAATTTTAGCATGTTCGCAACAAGTTTATTATGCTAATATACCCCATAAGTTATAGGACCAAAAGCAACCTAATAAGAAACACAAGACACTTACTACAACACATAAATGGATGAGATTCATATCTTTGGACACTGTTGTTTTGTTTCTTTTCTATCAATTTTTCGCTTAGACAAAATAACTTAAGAGAATATTCTACAGTGAGACTTATTCTTCACTTTATAAGCCATTCTGCAAATTTACATAAGTTTACTCTTCGGGTGGATTACTTTAATTGTTTAGCCAAAATGCCTTGATTTATATAAGACATTATCTATTTCTCTCCGACCTCCGAAGATCATGGGCCGTATTCTCAAATGATGATTAACGCTAATCACTGGTTAAATCGCAATTTAAATGCCCACTAAAATAAACGCAATTCTCAAAACATGGTTAACTTTAAACGCTGTTTAAATTTTAGCCGAACATCGTTAAACATGGCTAAAACTTTGTTAAACTTAGACTTGGTCCGGGGGTAGTTTTAAGGCGTGTTTAACTTCACACTTTCATCAAATGCCTGAGATTTTCAGCTATATGTGATACTCGTGGTTAGACCGTTTGCCTCCTTTATTTTCTTTTCATCTTTCTTTTTCAAGTGATTTCTTCCGTTCCATTTTATCCTTTGCTTCTTTTTTTATGCTCTCGTATATCTGTTAGTACGACTGATGCAAGTGCAGCAGCAACGCCATACAACATTTTACAAACACGGTTGTTTTCTCCATCGCTGAACAAATTCTAAAGCTCGTTGCATAACGCGACATTCCTGAAATTTACCCGTGGACTTTCTACGTAGCATTTAAAACAACTACGGAAAGCGTTATCTCACATTCAATTATTATTCACGCGTACGTAATGTTATAGTGAAGATAAGTCAGAGTTCGGTGGATGATATTTACGGGGGTAAATTACGTGGTTTTAAACACTTGTTTAAATATTTAACCTCCAGTTTTTTCAACTGCGTTTTAGCCACCACAGTTAGGCCTACCACCGTTTATTTTAAACCTCGTTTGAGAATACGGGCCCCATGTGTTTATTGTGGAAATATAACTGCTAGAGCCTAAAAGTATAACCCCGGTATAAACCATATTTCCCAAATACCTTTCAATTGGAAATTTCTATATTGCGCACTCCCCTTTACTTCTTAAAGGAATTGTTAATTTAATCCCTCATATCTCTGGCTTGCATTGCAGAGATTGTCATGGTATTTGCACAATAAGACTAGAGTATAATTTTTATTAATAATACCTGTATACTCTTCTGTAAATTGCACAACTTTTTTGGGACACCCTGGCCTGCACTAAATAAAGCAAACTATACATGTACATTTCTAGTTACCCTTACTTATTGTCTGAGTAGAGTAGAGCGTAAACCTCCCTGTGCATACCTCTGGCCGCTTGAATGTCGCTCCACATTTTTTTGGATTCTATTTACCACATAAGGAAAGTAAGCTGAAATGGTCAACTGTATAAGATGATTAGTGCAAGTCACATGGCCCACAAGTGAAGTGGCCTACCATTAGGCAGTTCAATCCCCGTTACGACTCGTGACCGCAAACCGCTGCACCCAGACTTTGCGTGGGGTCTCACCAACTCTTGGAATATATTTTGGTTTTTTCCCTGAAAAACAAAAGCCTGCAGCAAAATAGATGCTGCGACATATTCAAGGCATCTTCAAATAACATTGCATGGATATCTTCTATCCATTTCCGTAAACGGTATATAGAACACGTGGTAAACTTTTATTTTAAGGGCGAATATTCATCGATGGGCGATTTCAAAAAGTTGTCCTCTTTGCTGCTGCACTGTGCGTGTCCCATTGAAAATGCACGCTAAATATAGCCTTGGCCCTCGGCACCACTTTCGGAGGTCTCCGTAAATATCCAAAATTTAGATTTATGAAAAGTGAAATCCGTTCGCTGTGATTGGCAGGATCGCTTCGCTGATTGGATTTTCAAGAAGTTCAGATGATCAGCTTCTCAGCCATATTTGATATAAATTTACCGTGTTGACCAAAAGCTATGGATTTTAAAAGTTTTTAGCAGTCATTTTCAGTACGAAGTATATCATTTTTGCAATAATATCAAGTTATGTAGAATTCTTTACATATTGCAAGAATAACATATTTTTTCCCTGAAGTAATTTGGTGCAAATTCTCGCGCGGAAATAAAAATGTAAGTGGAAAAATCTTCGCCATTGGCATGCTGTACAACAGCCCTACGCCTGTGATTGACAGGTCTTGAGGTGACAATGACGTACGCTTCCGGTTTAGGTTTTCACACATTTTTTTCACTTTCTAGTGCATTTGAAAGAAGTAGCTTTCGTATTTCAATAAATAAAAGATGAATGAGTATGATGTTTGTGAAGGATGTATTACGTAATACGTCTATGTATCACATTACCATGTTGGTACACAATCCCCAGTTTATTCTTGTATTTTACGAAAGAATAGAGTTTCAAACCAAAGATGTTCCACAAAGACCTTTTGAGTTCAATCTTCATGTACATGACTTAAAACTTCAAAGTGGGGTGCAATATTCCATTGAATAATTTCGTAGGCATACAAGAAAAGATTCGTTCTAGTTTATTACTAATTATATTTTGTAGTATTAAGGGGTTTGACGTGTGATTTGTTTATGCGCAAGCTGCTTTACACCTTCAGTATTCTGTTTGGAGCCCAGTCATGGACAAATGGAAGAATTTTAGTTTTGAACTGCGAAGGTGTCATGCGCAGATACCGCGGATAACTGTGCGCTTGTTTGCGTTTACTAAAAGTGCGCATCTCTACGCCTGCGTTCCTGCTTTGCTGCATGCCGAATTTGAAAAAAGTGTCCAATTTCAGTGGTTTTCGGCGTGTAATGGAAAAAGTAAGTCGGTGACCCCCATTTTTTATTTCAAAATTTTGAAGAACAACATCGGGACCTCAACATATTTAGAAATGACAAAATTTTATCAAGAAGTTTTTATTTTGTGGGCGATCCAAACGACAAATTTTAACTTTTCCCATAGACTTGCGTGGTTTAAAAAGTGACAACATACCTTTTTTGTTTTGGCTATAGCTCAAAAACAAAGTTGGTAACCCCCATTTTTTATTTCAGATTCTTAATCAGCACCGTTGTAAATACCATATATGTGAATTCTGGAAAATTTTATCGAGTAGATCACTAACACGTCAAACCCCTTAAACATAAGTAACTGTTGCAGAAGGAGCTCTTCCCCCCCCCCCCCCCCCCACATTACACACATACCTCATTCAAGTAAGGGAGTGTTCACAGTGGCATAGTCAGGATTTTGGAGACGGGTAGCATGGATTTTGTAAATGTACACACGCGTGTAATGTAGGCCTATACCGACCTATTTTTTTGGCGTTGCGACGGGGGAGGGGAGGGGGAAGGAGGGAGGGAAATAGCTAATAATTCATTAGGGGTTATACACACAAAAATTGAACTTGCTAAGTTTTTATTGTGCATCCAATAATTTACCGTGTTATCGTACACCATTTTTGGAAAGTATATATTTTTCCCCATTTTAAGAAAATAAGCTAATCTTAAGAAAATATCAATTTAATCTATCAAAAAATGCTTATGATGGGGCCTATCTGAAATAGCTAATAGTTCATTTAGGGGTTTTATATCGCGACGTGACAAGTTTTATTATGCCAGCCAACAATACTTTACTGTGTTCTAGTACACCTTTTGCAAATGTAAATTTTTTGTATTTTTAAGGAAAATATGCAAATAGTATGAAAAGCCAGCAAAGGAGAAGAGAGAAAACTAATACCATTACATAGCGACATTCATCAGGGTGATTTTCTACATTTTGAAGTATCTACCATGTAGATTGAGATATTGTTAATGTTCTACACAAAAATTTCTTAAAAATCATGAAATGTCCCATTTTTTAAATCATTTCCTATCACATTAGTACATATACGCAGTATATATTTTTAAATATGATATGTTATAACCTGCTTCATATCAAGGAAGATATGCTGACATTTTCTAGTCTGTCAATCTTGTTTAGTTTAAGATATAATTTTATTATGTACATAAGAATTCCTATTTTGATGTGCCATAAGAAAATAAAGACAGTAATAAAGACATTTTGACCGTTGGACAAATGGTCTCCCAATTGCTTCAATGTAAGATTACTACTAAAATGGACTATCGCCGCAACTATCGATTCGCTTTTTAAACAATCAAAATGTTCCATGCTGCTGTTGACCCCCCTATCAAATGGTGGGTATTTTAAAACTCTAGATACCATATACATTTCCACCTGAAGTGCCTAATCCCATTGTATAACCGTACTAACCTTCAGACCGCAAAATGCATCTTGAACACATGAACATTAATGGCCTGGAGTTTAAACCGCCGGTCCATATTACCCCCACTTACCCTTCGACTACACGCCATCTACGAAGTTCACCGTCATTTTGTTTTTCAAACTGGATAGTCAAACACAGTAACCTCGGGAAATCAAGTATGAATCCAGGAAAAATCTCACCTATCATCCACATCCTTGTATTTAATGATAAAACCCTTTCATCAAGCTTTTTGGTTCATTTTCTACCAAAATTGCTGATGCTAATTCGATGTTCTGGATCTTTAGACCCTTTTACAAAGCAACCAGTCTGCACATTTACTTAAATAGCACATTAAATCACTACAGTTGCAGAAAAACAAACACACATGTACATTGGCCGTAATCCCACTATGTCCAGTTTAAATATTCAAAAATCTTCCAGCAATCATCATCTGCCTATTATTAACAGCTTACATTATAAAAATGTTTCCCATAATTTCACAGTACAATCAACATTGTATTAACTACACAACCGGATGCCGTTCATTTTGGTGTCTTCGTGTAGTTTTCGGTAACGCCCGCACCCTAGAGTTGTATCCCCAAGGGCTACACATGGTAGGGTTGCGTGCAATAGGGACCGGCGAAAAAACTTATGTACATTCAAAGGCACGGATGCATGCAAGACGTTTTGGTCACACATATGCCCCCTTGAGCAGATCATGGGGATTAATGTTACTAGACACTTTGCGGTCTATACTAATCAATGCGATTACTCACTTGAAGGAAAAATCAGCAATTTTCGTCGGCTTCTTCCAGGATTCTATCGCAGCAGCGGCCATGTGTTTACAATCTCTCGAGGGTTCCGGGAACAGCCCTCTATGGTTCACTGACCTGTATAGAGGATCATGTCATATGGCGTATCGCTGTGAGATAGAGTCGCCGATCCCTGTGTGCATTTTTCATGTTCATTCAAATGCTATGTTGGGAGCTCACATGATTGCCGAATATTGCCAGACTACAAGCATGAAACGGTCACCAAGCAACTTCACTGTGCTGAGGGACAATTGACATCCACGGTTTAGCATGAAGATTCTCCACATCAGAAGTGTAAAATGTAAATCATTCTGGACACGAGACGCAGTTGAATTTTATCAGTAAACGATTCAGATAATCAGTGTAACATTACGGAATTAAAAGAATTTAGAAAGATGTGATCTAATTGTTCAAATTTCTGTTTTGAAAAAAAATTGTATTTCACAATGGCGGAGCCCTCGGGTATCACCAACTCACTGTGCCAAACGTCCTGGATGAGAATTTTAACTCTGCGCAAGCCAACGAAAATACGATTTCAGATTTGCACTATGAGCAACATTCAAATGCAAATTTTGGACAGCATATCCCATGGTTAAACGAAAGCAGTACCGACACACGATCAACGTGAAACTGTAGCGGGGTCAGTAACTTGAGTAAGTATTTCACGCATTTTCGGCATGTACAACACCAATTCGTTGGGGTGCATAGTTACTATTCATAGAATTGCTACTTAGCTTTCTACTGTCGCCTGGAGACGTTAGTTAGTCTAATTAGCTAAGGAAACTGTAAAGTACTTTTAAAAAGGAATTTTGAAGAAGCCACAAAGTTGGTCCATGTTCCAGTTCAGAAATTCGGCTTAACTAAAAGGGTACTGTTCGAATACTATATTCGTATCTAGCCTATCTGGGCCCGCCTGAGCGGCAAATCATGCGCACGGCACGGCTACGAGGATAACACGTGGTCGTGATCTGGCCGCATCGGAAAGGACATGCTACAGCTTTTTAACTGATAAAAAATATATTCCCAATGATCATAATATCAGAACAAAATACGAGTTGATAGATGGACGTACCATTTTATGTCTACATAAAATATCATTCATTTAATTTAAAAATCATTTGATCGGAATATTTAAAAAGGGTTAAAAAATTGCACACAGTGCTACCGCCGGTGGAAAAAAACTTACCAATGCAAACACAGAATCGCCGTGGAATGTGCACTCAGGTAAAGCCTTAAAATGGGCAACCAAACAATGTAGTAAACTTAAATGTCACAAGGTGTTGAAGAGAGCCGGGAAGGTTGCTGGTGTGTGGTGATAATCAGATTGTTTTTTTGGTTGAATCTTGAAATAAAGGAAATTTCAAGCAGTTTTTATAAACCAAGTTTTGCCACATCACCGTATATCTCAATAGTGAACACATTGTCAAGTCACTTCCGGCCCAGCCGAGTTTAACACATTAAATTTAACTATACGCCGGTGTTTTGGAGCTGAATGCAAACTGCAGATGTTGAGCTAATCCCAAAAGCATGAACAAGCTATTGCACTCAAGTTCACTCCAGCCAACAGGTAGGATAAATGCCGGCATGCAAGCCCAGCCCTTCTTGACATGGTCCTTGAAATGCGGCAGCAAGTCACAACAATCTCTTTAACAAACCCTGGCCTCTTCTCGGTCAACTCCCGACCAAAAATCCCGACTTTTTTGACAAGCGTGAACTCCATGTCCCGGCATGCCCAGCACACTCGCGGCAAAAGGATGAACTCCCCGGCTATCAGGGAGTACAAGTCCCGGACATCCAACGGTACCTAGGGGCCGGGGCATTTTTTTTTACAGGTGCATAAAGGATAACGACTTGTAATTAGAATCCGATAATGATAGTACATACTGTATTGGCGGAGATGAAACGCCAAATCATGATGAAAATAGTGTCACGTCACGAAAATTCTCTCTAACTTTGACTTGCCTGAACTGACGGAAAACTAATGGATGAGCGCAGTCTATACGTAGGCCTACATGGGGCAATTACACAGCTATTTCATATTGAAAGAATTTCCAGCAGCCGTGAATATTCACAAGCTGTCTTCGATATTGTTATTTAAGAAGTTTAGGCACAAGCCTGAAGGATGGAAATGAGTACAGACTTTTTCTATGATAGCATTTTAGTTCATTATGACCTAAGCCATAATTTTGGGGGGTGCAAATTGTTACAGTGCCCCATTTTTAAAAATCAATATGGCTGCCCCATGTCCAAAAGCATATAAATTTTTTTTCCCCTTAAGGATTTCAGATAGAGACAAGATTGTTCGGTGTACTCCAGTGTTTTAAGACGAGAAAGTGTTGTAATGTAATTTTACATTCATTGCCACAAATATACAATATGGCTGACTAAAAAAGTCAAATATGCTCTCGGAATCATTAAATGATCTTAACACTCTCCATTATACCTATTTACGCTACTAAACAGCTGAACACCTAAATGTGTTCTGCAGGTGTTAAAAACTGTTACAATTGATCACACTCTGCCAAGATTTACTTTAACACCTCTAGAATGCATTTCCAACGCATCCGGACACGTCAAAGGTTCTCCACATTTTGCAGTTTAGAGGCCTTCATATTCAGTGGTTATCTGCATGCTTTATGCTTTACACTTATCAAATACATGTATCTCATTCATAGAAACCTTATTTGGCATTTCTCTGCATGGACTTTTCAAAATTCAAGATGGCAGCCAAGACAGCCGCCTTTAAAAATAGTAAAAAACCTACAGATATGTGTATTATATGTAAACAACAGTAACGAATTATTATAAAGTGTAAATGAAGGTATGGATAAGTATTGACCCATTTGAATTCTTATCTGAATTATGTTTCTTAACATGCAAAAATGTTAAGATGGGGGCCAATGTGCTGCTTTTTATCTTCTTTAAACTATAAATTACGATAGATTTGTATTGTATTTAGTTAAAACACCCAAATGATTATTAAGTTTAAATAAAGTATGAGATGTATGTTCTTGAGCATTAATAACTCGTACTGGTATATTTGTTTGCAACCTACTGATTATTTCAAATGACGGCCAGGTATATTATGACTATATGAAAATTTGTAGGTTTTTAAGATCTTAAAAGGCAGCCATATGGCTTCCATCTTGATTTGGTAAGCTTGTTAACCCAATTGAAATGTCAGATATGAGTTCCTACTGGGTAGAGAGCGCAAAAATTTCTGCCTCTATTACAATACTTGATGAGTTATGGTCACTTGAATGATTTCAGGCATATGGGTTTTGGGTGGGCAATGGATGTGATGGTAAGTTGTGATCAAATCACGTCCATAACCGGTCCAAAAGATTCCCCGTGCTTTAAAACATAGATCTAGTGCATAAAATTTATGGCCATTGAATGAATGAGAAAGTGATAGGGCCATATTGGCTTTCTAGAAAATGGCCACTGCACGAAATTTTGCACACCACTCCATAAATTATTAGTTAGGTCATCATTGACAACAAATCAATCAGTAAAAAAAGTCTGTACTCCATTTCCACCCTGTACCCACAATTCCTCCTGATATACTGAATTAACAAAATTCTTTGTTTTTTTGCACACGATAGAGTTTTGCTCTACCATTACACTACAGCCTCAGATACAGGGGTCGTTGAGAAAATACAATTTACATGCCAACCGCTGATTTTTTCCACAAATGGGCTTGAAAAATACAAAATTTTACATGCCATGGAAAAGTTCTGCATGCACAGAGCCAAAGTTCATGCATTTGTGGCATGTAAAACCCCTCTAAATTGAGCCCTGCCAGGTTGTTTACTAAAATATAATCAATATAGGCCTACTCAGTGATTTGCTAAACATAAATCTAAAAAGCATCAAACTCAGATTTCTGCATGTCTCTAACAAGTACAGGTACCTAACATACCCTGCGAATGATAGAACCAGAAGCACCTTAATAAGGACAAATTCATATATTTTTAGTCATTATTGTCCGAATCCGAACGGACACTATATAACACATAATTGAATAGAGGTTCTTATATTTGACACACTAGGTAGTACTGGCGTTCTGCCTTTTCTGTCCAATTCTCATGTTGGAAAAAGTACTTTTGAGAATTCTACAGTCTTCCCTTCACTTTTAAGCTATTCTGCAAATTTCGAATATTTTTGCTTTTTCGAATAAATCACTGAGGTGTCTTTAAATTCAAAAATTGGTATCTCAAAAAATGTGCTTTTATTGTTTAAAGTCGCCGGTGTGAAAGTAATTCTTAGTCCAGCAGTTCACTGTCCCGTGGCTCCATAGACGACAGACGGAATAAAGTGTGAACTAATGTTTCGTGAAGAGTCCATTGAATCTATTGCCCTATTGTTCACCATTTTCCCGGACTGTGAGCCTGGGAGGAAGAATATATCTCCTGCCACATTATCGAGAAACTCTATACGCCAACTGCGCCAGTTGACGATAGACTCTGAGAGTGTAAATTCGGTGCCCTGCGTTGCAAAAAAATTCGACGATTGACTTTAATTAAATTAGTTTCTCGCCAGTTGATTGCACTTGCAAAGACTTTAGCTTCCAGATCGGATTACTTTTTTTTCATTGAGGATGCTTAAATGACAGATTTTTTAGGAAATACAGATTTCTCTCAAATTTCACTGGATCGGTGAACTTGTAGACCACCTACCGAGAACGTTTCAATGGTTTATTGGACAAACTAGGTGCAAAGAAAACCGCATAACTTGTTTCACCTTGCCTGCTATCGTCATCGTTCCCCATAGAAACCATGCTTGGACTTTCTGTCGTGCACGACAGT